>JADDOH010014804.1:0-68164 GCA_016648135.1 Agrypnia vestita | reverse complement strand
TATTAGAAAGAATTTGAATACCAGGCAAGTCGTGGTCTTCATTTTGCTGGCCTCCATCTGAAGCAGGATTGCTCCCTTATGGGTCCAGAGAACAACCCCGTCCCGAGGCTTTGGGCTGCCGATGCAGATGATTACCGGAACATCATCTCTGCAGCTGCCCCCCAGGCGTTGCAAGGGATGCACCTTTCACTCCACGCTGCGTCACCTGGCCATGGCGCGAAGCGCTCGCGTGGAAAAACCCTCTATTAAGACGAAAGACATTATTAACAACCAATCATGTAATTTCACATGTTATCTTTATGTCACTTCAAATTGCGTCTCTCGGAATGAGCTTACCTATTTAACACGAGGGTTCACAAAAAGGCTCACATCTTGCGTGCCGAAGTGTCAGATTTCGAATGCGCCATTTTGTAATATCGTCCTCGACCGCTGTGAAACTATCTGCAGTAGACCAAAGACATTATTTTTTTCCATAGAGTATTCGCGGTACCTACGCGGTTAGAATTCAATTTTGGTGCAGATAGTTGGTGCGGGGATCGATAAATTCATTTCTTTAGATGTTTCGCGAAGAGGTGTAACGAACAGAGGTTGCTACGTCACAACGGGAAGGAAATTGTTTTGTGGACTGTAAAAAGAATAGGAAGGATTGCTCAAAATCTCCTCCAAAATCTGAGATGAACTCCAACCGTTTGACGATTGTGATACAAAACAATATTTCACTTCATAAATCTGACCATAACTTGGAAGTCGAGGAGGAGGATTGCGATTATTTAGGATTGCGAGGATCAAGACAATCCTCGCAACAGCGAGGATTGCGTGACAAAATATTTTCGAAGAGCAGAGGTCGGTAATCCCAACTATAATGATTTCCTTATCTATCCGTCCGTCTGTCGTAACGCCGTAACGTCTGTAACCTTTTATAGAAAATCTTTTTTCGATTTTTTCAGAAATTTTTATATTATAGAAAACACATTATTGTGAAGTGGTCATTTAACAGCAGAGTTCTGTGAATAATTAAACAAATTTTTATTAACCGATTAGAAAAGGCATACAGAAAAATAAATTAACGAAAAAATATTTTAATCGTTATCGGGATTCGAACCAACGGGCCTCCTTTCTATCTGGGGATGGAGCGTTATCCAATTTCGCCACGGCAGTTTGGTAAGTAAACGAATATTTAGACCTTATATGTGGTCTCTTTTTAATTGGTTAATATTTTTATTCTATTTTTAAAGCAATCCGCTTTTTATAATAAAATAGTCACTTTTTTTTGGTGCATCTATCACTAGAGGACGCCAGAAATTATTTTTTTCATTTAAATTTATGGAAACATTTCAACAACTCATACAATGTTCTGTGAAATATTAAACAATTTTTTTTTAAAAAGGTATTTGTGACTATTGTATAAAAAGCGGATTGCTTTAAAAATGGAATAAAAAGTGGCTACGTATAATGTCGAAAATTTTTTCTTCAGTTCTGAGAGGTTTTGACCAAATAGGTCCCAACCCAGCAATAATAACTAGTTCATACAGGAAGAATATATTGCAAAGAAGTGTAGATTAAAGAAAAGCGTTAAGTTTAATTCGTGTTAAGTGACTTGAAAAATTAGTACCTATATTGAAAAATTAATTAAACTTGAATTAATAAATGCTAATTAATTTCCAGCGTTTTAATACATTCCTCCCTGGTCACGACCCGTGACAATTTATAATAACTAATGGATAAATAGTGTCCGTCCATCCTAACGAAGATACAGTGGTATTGAATCCGGTAGACCTAAAGTTACTCCAAGTGGTTTATACAAAGTATTTAGTTAATTTATTTAATATACTGAGTATTACTAAATAATTGTAGCCTTGAATGGAATGCAAGTCCTTGGGTAAGGAAAAACATCAAAGATGTGCCTTTGAACCTGTACCTGTGTTGCTACATGGAATTATTCGATTACCTTTCAGATGTGAATGTAGGATCTATCTTTGTACTTTCTTCTTCTTACCAACACAGGTCCTTTTAAGACTAAGGAAGGCTGTTTTCTTCCTCCATATATTCCTACCCCTATAAAAGCCCCTGGGGTGACATGGACCCCCCTAACCGGAGGCTGGTTATTTGTGTGGAATTGTTCAAAACAATAATCAAAATATTATTAAAATTTCAGAATGTATTATATAAATTGGGCATAGTAACAGTATGGTGGTACCGCAGATTTTTTACTCCGCCTCAAAATTTAATAAACAGGTTAGAATATTTTAATTTAAACTAAAATAAACTTTGCAGTGTACACACGTTGAAAAACGTACTATAGTTTCGAGAGGAGAAGTTCCTCTCATCATCAGGTATAATTTATGACTAACCTAAATACAGAAATCGAGTAGATCCACAACATCACAATCTTACAAAAGTCTCCGCTTCTCAGCATCATCCCCTTGAAGACCACACAAAAAAATCACCCCACTGCTCTGCGACCCATTACTCTACTCAAATATCTTCATGATCTCTGTTTTTAGGTTAGTTATAAATTACACTTGATGATGGGATGGACTGCTCCTCTCGAAAGTATAGTTATGTTAAATTTAACTCAACGCGTCTGCACCACAAAGTAACTGCCATATCAATTATTAAGTGATAGCTAGTTCTTATGGGATCTTTGCTTGAGGTTCTATACTGAAGGTATTATTAGCCCTATTACTAGCCTTCTACTCATACTACTGCTGCCACTACCCTCAGAAACCTCATTGTGCCCTCTTGATTCGCTGGAAAATCTATCTCGGCGAGGACCCATGCTTGATGCCATTAGCTTAAAGTCGGCCATCATATTTGATTTGGCTACATATTTTATTACCTGGCTTTGTCGAAGATTGGAAATATCATGTACCTAAGTAATTTCATATTAATATTGTTTGTTTTTTCAAAACTAGCCTAAAGTATTCAAATATATTATTTCCATGTGTTTTTTCTTTCTTGGTACATAAAAAAATAAGAATAATTATTAGATTTTTTTTTTTAAATACGCAAACCATGTACTTGTTTTTTCTATCAATATTTGATAAATTTTTTATTTTATTTATTTGTATACTAGGTACATAATAAAATGATTTTTCAAAAATAAATTACACTAATGTTATTACATTTTAATTATTATTTTATACTCCCCATTATGATCTCATAGCTTTTGTTTATGAGAGGAGTATTTATATGCATATAAAATAACGATATTAAAGAATACATTTTTACTGTGAAGTTACAATTTCAGAACAAATTTCTGTGAATTTCTAAAACAAAATGTTTGATCAATTTCAAAAGACATACAGAAAAATCAAAAGCGGCAGATACACAAAATACTTTGTGACTATCGCATTAAAAAAAGTGGATTGCTAAAAATGGAAAATATTTATTAATCAATAAATAATAAGAGACTTAGATATAAGGTCGATATATTGAAGGAAACGTACGAGGCCGCTATAGCGTTTAATTTATGGTTAATGAACCTGCCCTGGATAGGAGAAAATTCGTGGTTCAAATTCCGGTAGCAGCCAAATATTTTTTCATTGATTTAATTTTTTTGTACGTCCTTATTTATTGATTAATAAATTTGGTTACATAAAATAACGAGTTTTTAAAATAATACATTCATACTGTAATACATCACCTTTGTAGGAGGTATTGACTAAATGCTGGGTGAAAGGTGTATGGGAGGAGAAGACCAGATACACATTAACACACTTATACATGTAGACTCCACTCACCGTACAAATGATGTCTGCATTCTCAATGATCCACAGATTAATCTCTATACAACTATCCTCAGAGAACTAGAAGATAGAATTTAAAACAATTTTAAATTTGCAACTTACATTGGTTACAATGAAGAAATAATAAATAAATAAATAATAATAAATAAATAAAATTAAAAAGAAAGAAAGAGACAGTACTTCAAATATATGTGTATTATAAATCAAAAAAATATTTGAACACAGACAAACTATAGAGAAGAATCCTACACACAGGAAAACTAACCACAGACCTACATAAATTATGAAAAAAAACAAAGTTCAAATCAGCGTTATATGCGAACATAGTATTAGAAAATTTATATTCAATAAAACTAGAATATATCCACTAGCTAATAATGGAGTTTACAGGATTAATTGTAAGAACTGCTTTTCTTTTTTTTTTTTTTTTCTTATTTTGGACAAACGGAAAGAAAAATGCACACGCGAATAGAAGAACACCGAATAGGGAATAAAGAATTTTAACATTAACTCAGAGATGGCAGATCATGCATGATCAGAGCGTCATTGTTTTGCCCATGACAGCGTAGAAGTGCTACACATATGTAGAAAAGGGAAAAAATTTGAAATCTGAAAAATCTAGAAATTGATGATAATAAAAATGTACTTAACACAAAAACACCTCTTATTACATCTCCCCTCCTATCCATATTGGCAACGCGCTGTAGCCATTTTCTCGTTCCAGATGATCTCCTCCTTCACCCTACTCCCACACCCCCCCAGCATGCAGTCAATACCTCCTAGTCTTAAAATATTTTAGTTTATTACTGAAGATGTGCAATACGCGTCGCAAACGTTATAATTTTAATTATTATTATTGCAGTGCGGAGGGAACAACGGTGTGTTTTATTTAATTTTTCTAAAAAGTAAATACATCTATAATTATAAGATTCATTAGTTTTTCTTAAAAATAATATTCACACATGTTTTCATACTGAGAGAGTAAGGAATGTAGAGAGGTGGTCTGCTAAGCTGCAGAAATTATGCTCCGGTGATATACTCTCAAGATTTTATAAACTGACTTTAAATAAATGACTTTAAGCAACTCTAGATTTTTAAAAATATAAAATGACATAAATTTAGAAGTCTGTAATAAGTTGTCTTTTATCGTTATTCTACTGTGGGTCGAGTTAAGTTTTGGTATCCAAAAGATCGTTAGAGAGACTCATTTTTGACACACTTATATATTTTTACAAGTTGCTGTGTATTAGGCTAATAGGTTGTCATTTAATAAATAGATACCATCCGTTGAACATTTTCACTATTTACGCAATATTTATTCTTAATAATAATTTTCAAAGCAGTGAGCTATTTGGCTATACGGGTGAAGCCGGAAGAATATATGCGCATAACTCCGATTTTGCATGGTTAACTAGATCAACTTAAAAAAATATTACCATTTAAACTCCTGAAGATTACATTCATTAGCCTAGCCGAAGCCATATTACCATATGGAATATTGTCTTGGGGAGGAACTCACAAAACGCATATGAGAGAAACATGCATAAAAGACTTCTTAAAATAATTTTACCCCCAGAAATAATAGTCCAAAGCCGAAAAAATGAAAATATACTATTTAAATATTGCAAATTTCTCCCCGTTAAACAAATATACCACTATAAAATAATCTATAAAATAATCAAGAAGCACTATGAAGAGGAAAATGAACCATAGCCATAGAACTCGGCAAATCACAAACAGGCAACTCAATGTGAAAAAATCAACACCTTCTACGGAGCAAAAACAACAGAGAATACAGTACCACGACTCTTCAACAAAATACCGGAGCACGTCAAGAATATCACTCAACCTACAAGGAGAGGAAGGGAAATGAGGAAATTCCTACTAAATAATTTGACCCTGGAAATCTAGACAAAATATGCAATGTACTTAGGCAAGGTAATGGAAAAGAAACGTGCCGACAAGCTGGAATCTTGGCACGATCTAAAATAATATACACTATGTATAAATTTAACAAATAAATATTTAAAAAAAGGCTAACTTTATATATAAAAAAAGTATGTTGTGTCAAAAGAGAGTTGAAGCAGTGTATTAATGGATAAATGGTTCGATTAGACACTCATTTCTGTATAGATGTCGATAATTGTTATATGTATTAAGATAAATTATAGATATCTAATAGAGACGAAGCTATTTATATGGGAAAAATGTATGGAAGTCTATGTAGGTTAGCAACATGGCTGATGACCCGTATTAGCTGGTTTAAGTGATCACTTTACACAATGCAACGTTCACCGATTCCACAGTAAGAACATTCTCACTTTTGAAAGTTGTGTGCACCACAAATCGAAATTTTTGTGTCCCAAACTATTAACTAAAATCTCGATAATTCTAAAACCATAAATAAAAATATTTTATTTGACATAATTAATTTTTTTTTGGAATTGACAAAAATTAAATAATATTTAGATTTTTTCGTAAGTGAGAACAACAAATGTATGTAATTAATTATCACGACGTTTCTCTGCAGGTGTAAGCTGAGAGGACAGAACGCCATATTCTTCTATCTTTTCACACCACTTTTGCTTCGGCTACATTCATACATATTCTCATACAAGCTCTACAGAGGCTTTTAACAGGGCCATCCGCCAATACTTGTAGTATCTGATCATGCCAGGTCTTTTGCGGACGCTCTCTATTCATGTTGCGTTCAACGCTCGCCCCAGATATTTTCTTATTTTACGGGCAAGTCGGGTGATAGTGTCTGGTTGTGAAGAAAACTTGGCGGGTAGAGAAACAGGGGTTCCTTTTTGTATACATATATATATATATATTGATTTAATAAAAAAATTAACATTTTTTTATTTACCCTAAAAGCTAGGTTATGCTATTATAAATAAAGTGGTCCCTCTCTTCCCGAATAACTCATGCTGTATATGTAACTATTTATAAAAGTAATCTTGATATGTATACAAACATTAAAATAATAAATATTTATTCCTATTCGCCATACGACGTTTTAAAGTTGATATCAGTCAAAACTATTGTTATAAAAGTTAATTTTCAGGTTTCTTCGAAGAATTATTATTTTGAAGCTTTTAAAAGTTCTCTCGAGTGGGATCCAAAGCCTCTTAACTTTAGCGGCGTAATAATGAATACAACAAAAAAGTTGATGAAAACGAATATGTTTTAGAATTTCGCTGAAGCCACGTTGATTTGAGAAGGTCCAAGGAAAGTTTTTTCACAGATTTTCTGTTTCACGCACTCTTTGAAAGTCGTTTTTTATTTTTCACCCAGTAATACGTCTTGCGTAGACGATTGTGTCTGAATCGGATAACCATTTTTGTTGAATTTTTTGACAAAAAATTATTATTTAAATGAAATCATTTAAATTTTTACACGATGCAAACACAGAATGCAAACACACGAAGCAAACACAATAAATACTGAACCCTGCTGAAGGCTCAGCTGTGAGTCAAAACTAGTTGGTTTAAGGGAGGGGTAAGGTTAATTCGTACAAAAAATGCATGTTTTTGTGAATTTTTTGTGACGACACAGTTAAAATCTCTTTATTAAAACCAATGGTACATTAAAATAATTCATTTGAAAAATATTGGGTAAAATTTTCAAGAAGAAATATTAAAAAAAGGGAAAAAGTAGAATTGCAGTGTCCCTCATAACTTGGTGCTGGATAATCTGAAATCAAAAAATCAGTTCATTCGTTAGTAAGTTTCTCCAGGTAACGCTGGGAGGGTTTTCTGAAATTTCAATTTTTCATTTTTTGGAACACTTTGAAGGGAAAATCGCGATTTTTTGCGAAAAAAATCAGCTAATTTGTTATTAAAAAATAAAAATTATTAACAAATTTGAAAAAAGGCTCCAGCGTTACCTCGTAAATTATGTACAGAAATAGTGTTCAAAATTTCAAAAGGATCGGTGCAGTAGTTTTGAAGTTATGAGGGACACCGACTTTGAAAACGTGAGATGTGGGGAAAACGCTTTAAAGTTTTTCACACTGTAAAATTCAAAATAAAACTCGATACTTATTTTATACTTACACATAATCGTCGATGCCATGTTCACACAGCAATGAGCTTTCATCATCAGCATCTTTTTGTCTTTGTCTACGGAAAACTCTTCCAATACAATAGCACGTCCGATAGTCCTCAGGTGAGCGCGTCTCTTAGCTGCCCGAGCAGGTATAGAAAATCAGTCTGAGCATCGCTCAAATGTTCATACTTTAGTCAATTTTGCTCCGATTGACTTGAAATTTTGACACAATATTCTTGCAATGTTAAACGTTCATTTAAAAAATAAAAATAAAATGCAAAAAAAAGTTAAAAACCTTACCCCCCCCTTAAACTCAATAAAGTGGTGTTAAACGAAGAGTTATTTTATTTTAAGAAATCATTTAAATTACACATATCATTGCCTAGAATTTTCATTCCCATATATTTATTTTTTGTTGTTGTCAATATCTGTAATTCCAATTTCAATTCAAAGCGTACTTATGATGAAATTATTGATGAAAGGACTATTATTTGATCTTGGGTATGGAATGCAAGTGAAGCACTCAAAATTTTGTTGCGCTATCAAACAGCAATAACTGGTTCGCCGCGCGCGCTCTCACTTTTTATACACAAATGTCAGTTTCTCAATGTAACGAGAACGTTCGAGTACTTTCTCCATATTTCTAGGATTTTTTCCAAATATTTTGCGATTTTGAGAACATCCCATTTGACCGTCTGAAAGACTTCGATAATGCTCAGTTAGACTCTCGTAACAATCAAATAAATATTACTCTAAAAATTCGATGTTAAGAATGTACAAATAGTAAAAATTGACAAAAATGTAACACAGTGGTTAAAAAGTGTTCTTATTTTATTTAAGCATAATAGTTATAGCAATCCGCGCTGCAGAACTGTGTTGAATTTTGACGTATGCTTTGTATTTTAGTATGAATTTGAAAATAATAAAATACTCGTAGAATTTAAATAAAACAAAAAATATTTTAAAAATATCCCTATCGATCAAAAGACGTTTTATATATATACAAGTAATAAATAATATAATATACGAGGCATAATTAATCGCCATTGTCACTGGTCATGTGACGTATTCAGTTGAAGCACAAGTTTAATTTTGGATAAAAAGATCTTAAGTACTAAACAATACAACGTGACATTAAATGAGAGAGAAAATTTTTCAAAATTTTCTAGCCCGCCATTTCCAGACCAGTTTTCATTCTACGTTAAAATGTTTTTTTCAATATTGTAAGTTACTAAGAAAGAATGAAAGCTGTCTAGAATATTTTGAATAAGTCCAAATACAATTTACTGGGGACATCATTAATCAAGATATATTATAGATGTCTCATAGACGAAACTATATTTTTATATTGGAATATAAGTACAAAAAAACAGACTTCCATACCTACTTTCACTTATAAATATACAGCGTCGTCTCTATGAGACATCTATAATATATTTTGAAAGCTGTCTAATTACCATAAAGTTATTTCAGTGGATCATGTTATAATCTTACGCCGTCAGTTAGATTTTTGACCTTTGCATAAGTTGTATGGCAAGAAAACGACTGTATTCAGAAAATTTTTTTTCGTTATCTTATAATAAATAATGATTGAGTTAATACAGGTCACGAGTCCTTTAGCCACCTTTTAAGGACATTCATACATATTTTACATATAAATAGCTTCGTCTCAGTGATACATCACCCCCTATCACTCCCTCTCCTTCGTAGATTCCTGATCGTTCTGTAGGCAAGTTTGTGCACGCTAGTCTTTGACAAGATTAACACGCATGTGATATATATTGGTGAAAGGTTAACAATACTATGGTTGTGGTTAAAGTGATGTGAACGTAGTAATGATGTGTTGGTCCTGATAAAGAAACGGGTACGTCTCGAAACCGGTAGACCTAAACTCTGGTAGTGGTTTTTACCAATATCACCAACACTCTGTTAGAATGTCTAACCACAAAGTCAATACTTTAAATATTAATAATATTTATCTTATAAACTAACTAAATAACCATCACGCCGTTTTCCAGAGGGGCAGGCAGAGCATCAAACTCTTCTATCCTGGCACACCATTTTGCTTCGTCCACTTTCATACATCTTCTCATGCACGCTCGTCGGTTGCTGAAGCTTCTACCAGGGCCATCCTCCAATATTTGATTTATCTGGTGACGCTTGGTCTTTTTCTGCAGCCTTCAACACTCGCCTCATAAATTTTCTTTACCATCCATTCCTCACTCATCCGTTTCACACGGCTAAACCATTCCTTTATTCTATCTATTACGTTACATCCAGCATTACATTCTCTTTTAATTCGTTCATTCTCTAGTCTGTCATACATAGATTTTATACGCATACGTCTTAAAGACCGCATTTCTAACGCATTAAAAAAATTATCCTAATTATGAAAATTATAATCTTAATCGTACCGAGTATTTAATGAAATTTTGACTGTATCACGAAAATAAGTCTATTCTCATTTTATTCTTCGTATTGCAGATCACCTTTCTAGGCATTGTTTCAACGTAAAAATAAAAAATACACTAGAGAATTCCTTCACGGATTATACCGCTCTAGAGACATTAGCTTCGGGAGATAAACGTTTATTTTGGTTTACTTAAAAGTTGACATTTTTTAAAGAAAGAATAATGAAAAAAAAACTTAATCTGGCTTTTAAAATAATTGAGAAATTATATAACGCAAAGTAAAAGACACTCTTTTGCCCCGAGTTTTTCTGAAAGTCAACTTGTCAGAGACATTTTGTATTCTTCATTTTTTTATGTCACTTATAAAATAACCTTCAAGTTTTTTGAAAACAAGATTATTTAATGGGTAATTGAGTACTTTTGTTTTGGCTGCTTCACCAAGATTAAGGCTGTTTTATATTTTCACGTATCGTGGCTGCGGTAGAAATGAATTTGAACGCTGGAAATTAATTAGCGATTTATTTATTACTGATTAATTAACTATTCAATATACAATGTCAGTTAACGCTATTAAACTTAACTCTATTCTTTAAATTACACTATTTCGCAATATATCACTCGTAAATAAACAATTTATTTTCGCTGAAACACTTTATTTAACATTCACTAGAACATTCCATCCAGTTTCCGCTCGCTCCAGTTTATTTCACCTTTTCAGGAAATAACTTATTTTACTTATTATTCGCTCATTTATCCCTCCGATTGGCCACCCCGGCCGTCACCGCTTGCAGTCGACTTCGCAGTGTTTTCACTTGTCAAACTCGACTACAACAACTTTCCTGCCGCAGCCGGCGCTCAGATTTTAAAATCAAACCTCCTAGATCTTTCTAATGTTTAGAACATTCCCGTAGCTTCTTGGCTTTTCTAAGTTTTTTAGAATGTTTCAGATGCTTCTTGAAGGCCGTAGATCACTAAGCAGATCTAATTTTTTTTTATAGTTACGTGATAAGTGACAGGTAATGTAATGTTGAAATATCTTTTATGTATACATACAATCAAGAATGTCTGATCAGATGTATACACACAAATTCTCCTTTAGGGAGAGCAGGCAGCCTGTCAAAGGAATTTGTTTGACAGACTGAAATATTTTTGGTTGGTATTGATGTTGATTTCACCACTGTGGAGTTTTGTGAGGAATAAGACTCTACCCATGGATTTTTCCAGTGTTCAAGTACGTGTCGCAATGTATTTAGTGCAAGTTATAGATATAATGTGTACCTAATTCTTGTAACAAAGTTAATAAATGTGTTATTGTCGCCAGGGGCATCCTAGTGTTTTGACAGGTTACGGGCCCAGACTATTAAGGCATAACCAACAAGTGCGTTGAAGATGAAAAAGGCGATCAAATCACACTGAATGCAGTCATGAATGATTCTGAAAAAGAGCAGTAGAAGAGGGCAATGAAGGATGAGTTCAAATCTTTCAATTGGGTTTTCAAAAAGGAGTACAGTAGTGATGGTGACGTGCGTTATAAGGCAAGACTAGTTACTAAAGGGTTCACCTAAATTTCTTATGTTGATGGGCATCTCTTTTTTGTTGAGGATGGTGTACGATGTACTTTGGAGAAGGTGCTTTTAGGGTCACCACCAGTCATGTGACGGGAAATCTCCAAAGTCGTAGAATACTTGACGATTTTATTCTCTCGATAAAATTGTTACAAGTTATACTTAAGTACGATTACAAAGACAATAATAGATACTCGAAGGCCTCCGGACTACGCCGGGGGTTGATGGGAGACTGTCATGCCCGTATAGGGCATTTGCTACTTTTTATATGTTTTGCGAACAAAAAACTTTCTTGCAGTCTGGCTGTATGTATATAGGTATGCTGATAGCGCGATGGCTTACATCGGGAGCTCGTGTATCCAGCTGTACCTTGACTTCGTCCACGCGGAATTTTTGCCACGTCTGTGTGTGTGTGTCGGTTCGTCCGCTTCTTCAATGTATGGGTGAGTTCCGCGGAATGTGTCGTCGTGTTAATTGTCCGGTGATCTCGTGCACTTTACGGTGGGTACGAGTAGAGAAACGGTATATGGTATGAATCCGTGCCGATTTCGTTCTCTTTGTTGTTGGTTAAGTATTTCCTTCGATTGGTCGCGGTACACCAATAGATTTAGGATACGTTCAAGATAGCCATATTTGTAAAAGTATTAAGGTCGTAAGTAAGACAAGGAATCTTCGTATTGATATCGTATTGATCTATGAGACGCTTGAATCATAATAAACATCAAATAATTGAGTAACACTATAGACAAATTAGAATAAATTGGAAGGACCTAGAATTAGGTAGAACACACAGAAACATAAGGGAAAATTTCCAGAAATCAAAGACCTTATTTAAACAGTAACGGTATCGTAAGTAAGAGTGTTTTGTTTTTGAAAGCGACAAAAATCCATGCGATTGACCATGAATAATAAACAAGCGATAGACCTAACCGCGTGAACATGAGTATCTAGGATTTAGTTAAATATTCTAGTGCGATGGTGTGTGTACAGTGATTGTGTATTCAATGAATGTTAAATAATTTATGGTGTTTCATTTCATCTCCCATCTCCGTAAATCTGTGACGATATTTTCAATACCTTTGGTGATTGGCAGTGGCAGCGATCTTGAGTTAGGTCGATGACATAAAATTAATTAAAAAATGAAATGATATTGATCGGTGAAAGATTAATGGCGTATTTGGAACAAATCAGAGTTAAGAGTCTTTATCAAATTATAAAACATACATGAATAACTGAATTATCTCTCAGTTCGTGGTCACATTCTGATTATTTATATTTAATATATGTACAAATTTGTGAATTTTGAATAATCGTCATGAAAAGAAAAAATATTTGGAAAAATATTAAGGTTATCATTATATATTTTTCATTAAAATTATAAAGCTTCTGAGAAAATATTAAGTTAAGAAGAATTTTATTTTCAAAAGGCATCTAAAAAATATTTTCAAGAGAATAAGTAAAATAGAATTTTATCTAAATGCGAATTTAATTTAATTTTTCTTCGTGTCAAGTCATTTTTTTTAACTTTCACCTGTAAATAAATGAAAATGGCTAATTGATTGCCTATCTAATAATATATTCTGAATATTTTTGTATATTTTTTTATATAAGTGCTAAGAATACCACCATTTCTTAATTGGTATAGTCGTACATATGATTATTAGCAAAAATAAATCGATTATAGTAAATGGATTGTATTATCCAATAAATTTTCAAAATTATTTTTGTAATTTTTACTAATGATACTCAATTTCTGTAGATACCTGTATAAATCAAAAAATACCTAGACTTCAGAAAATAACATAGATTAATTGTTCACTTACCGGGAATCGAACCCAGAACTCCTGGTTTGAGAAGCCATACTGTGCCTACTGGACTACAACAGCCGCAGATGAAATACAGTACAGATTGAGATAAAAACTTATTTTTGTCTTTGAAATAAAGCACGATCGTTATTAGTATGAGAAATTTATAGTGAAGTGAATAATAATTTTTAAAATAAGACACAAATTACTTTGTTTTCACCACTTTATTAGATTAAAAAATCTACATGTTTCGAGAACAATGTTCTTTTCTTCAGGGTTATTGTATACTAAAGATCTTTAAAAGTTAAACCAAGCAAATGTGTTATGGTGTTATGAAAAGAAACCAAAATAAGCGATATATATATCATAATATTCCAATCACAATAATTAACATATTATTCATATTTAAATATTTCATAATATTTTGCCAGATAAATATTTATTTACATTTTTTTTCTCCAAATATATGTTAATATAAAAGTGGACTGTGGTGTATAGCGAGTACATTTTTACTGAGAATTTATAAATATCATTTTTGTATGTACACATGTTGCGTTTTAAAAAAGCTTTACATATAAATTTGAATAAATAAACATATAAATAGGCTGCTTTAAGGGACTCTCCTAGATCGTGAGAGCGATTACGTACTCGCTGCATAAAACATGATATTATTTACACTTGCTGTTACTTCATGTATACGTTTTGCGAACCCTCAAAAACTTTTTTGAATCTCTCAAATTCTTTTGAGAATACGGGATGCTAAAACATTAACAAATTTTAAATTTGCTTATTAAACAATTTGAATTATGTGTACATTTTCTTTTCCGGTTGTCCTTAATAGCTATATTACACATATTGTCAGCTTATAAAAAATATTAGTTGACATTTCTAGACCATTTTATTTAAAACTAGCTGTGCCCGTAGATTTTTAGTACACTGTTTGGACCGTCATAGAACTTTCGCGAACCTTCTAGAACATTTTCCTTCCAGAACTTTCAAGAAATTTATCGAATGTACAGGAACCTTCTAGATACACCGACACATTCCGCCACTCAGTTTAGAACCTTATAGAACTTTCGGGAATTTTCTAGAACCTTCTCCTTCCAGAACTTTCTATAGCAGGTTTTTCCGGAACCTTCTAGACTCACCGACACAGTCAGCGCGCCTATTTTGAAACAATCTGAAGCATTTGTGGCCTTCCTGTAACGAAAAAATCTTAATTTTACTTTCATTCTTTTGTTAAATTTTTCTCGAAATTTTCTTTCCAAACCTTGAAAAAAAGGAATCTTCTCCAGTTTTAATTTATATTTATTTTTGAAAGTTGTCAATTTAATACTTTTCGATAAGGGATTCTGTTACTTTCGCAACTTTGGTAGTAAAATATTAATTTATAATAACTCTCACGTCATTTAAGCAATGAAGACTCTGCGAAGTTTTTTAACATGCAGACCCTAACTCGTTGAAGAAACATAGCTGACGCGGTGATGCTATTCAAAATAACACATAATCTAGTTGATAGTCCGGAACTTCTTCAACGAATATCTTACCACTTCCCAACCCCAACTCGCAATAACAAACATTCACCTACTTTTCATCTCCCCTTTTGTAAGACCAACTCAAAACAAAACTCCTTTATGTACAGATCCACAAATTCATTTAACACAAACTATCACCACATTGACATTTTCAACTCAACAATAAGAAAGATAAAACAAACAATATCTACACTACCACACCCAAACTAATTTGTACATTATATCTTCCCTTCTAATCCCGTCCCACATTCACCTCCACCCTATCCACTCGCTATTAAAGTAAGTTAAAGTAAATTATTATATTCAGTGGAAAATTTATAATTGGCATAATTTTAAAAACCATTATTTCATATTTTTAAGATTGTTGTTTTGCTGTTAATTTTCCCCAAAATAAAATAAATAAATAAATAAATAGTTCGTGTTATTTACCCAGTTTAATGATCATCATAAATAATCTCTCCAACGTTAACGCCAAACCATCAATAATGAAATTATCATTCATCATCACTCTTGTCTCAACCCCTGGTGGGTCTTGAGTGTCTTCCTCCACTCATCTCGGTTTAGTGCCAGCTCTCTCCATTTCAAAAGCTCCAAGGCAGATATGTCTCCGAGGACGTTGTTCCTCCATCTTAATTTTGGCCTTTCAAAGCTCCTTCGCTCTATTGGTCTTGAGTTCAGCAGGAACATTGGTTCATGACGCTCGGATATCCTCACCACATGTCTCAGCAACCGAAGTCTTCCCAGTTTATTTCGATAATTTGATATGAAATAATATTTATAATTTATATAAATAAAATTAAAAAATCGAGGTATAGATAATAAAAATATTTAAAAGTTGTATATGCAAAATGAATAAATAATTAAAATAACCAGGTCCTTTTTACAAATAGTTATATTTTAAATTTATTTTCATGTTAAGTAAGTATTTTATTCTTATTCATTTTTCAAATATAACCTTTGAATGTTTTGATTATCATTTATACATTTTTATACATTTGTATCCTGACGAAGGGGCCATGGGCTCAGAAACATGTTGATTTTTGTCAATAAAAAAGTGGTGTAAACAAAGTTTATTTCTATAAATTATAATTATAATGTCACCACAAAATAATTTTGCTGTGTTTGAAGAAGAAGAAATAATATTTGTTTAAAAAGAATCTCGAAAAGCATAATTCCCATTACATTTACAGACTCATAGCGGTATTTTTGTGCAACACGTCATACAACAAAAACTTACGTTGATAATCATCTCGAAATTTTAATTTGTCGATGTTTTTATAAACGAGCGTACGCAATGATTTGACAGGAGTGAAAAAGCCAGATTTCAAGGTATTTTTATATTTCATAACTTTGCAAGGATGTTAACGAATGATTCATGTTTTGTTAGCTTTGTTTATAATATGTTATATAAAATTTTATATAAATTTAACTTTACCTGAGGCTTATTGTACTTTCTATGATATTTTATGTGTGAATTTGCTAATTGCATTAAATGTTTAATGATCAATGTATGTTTGTTTTTGTACGTAAATGCAATTTATTTTTTCCAAATGAAATGTCAAGTAGGCAAAAGTTAGCACACCATTCAATTGAATGACAAATTCTTAGAGTCAAGAACGGATGGTTTTCATTTCTGAGGCATCAAAACGAAAGTAGGTATAGAATGTTGGAAAATATGTTCTTGTAAATTATACAAGACAACAAAGTTTTATATTTACCCCCTTTCTTTTAACTCGTAGCGTCTGGTTGCTTGTCTAACGAAAAAATTTCGGATCGATTTTTAACCCTTTTCCCATGATCCAATCGAGCTGAAACTTTACAAGCACACTCGTGGCAATGATAAAAATAATCTATCAAATTTTTGTTACAAAAATTAATAATTATAGTACAATTTTGGATTTTTCGAAATTTTAATGTTTTTTTCAAATTAGAATCATTCTATATTAGTAATTATCCTGACGCGTATAGACACGAAACCTGATTCAAAGCGAAACGGAGTATTGTAAAAACTTGGTTTTTATAGGTTACTTTTTCTAAAATTTATTTATTTATGGGAAACTAACAGCTGTTTTGTTGTAATTTTTGTGTTTTCTTGTCAAAAACGGACACAAATTATGTTAACCAATAATTTGCCCTGTCCACCTCTTTCAAAAGAGAAACGTCATTTTTGAAATAACCAATCAGGACGCTGCATATTTTTAATCAAAAAATGGCGGCCGCACTGTACTTCATACTCGCGGGAGTCGCGAGTCAAAATGTTTTGTCATAATTTTTAATATGTTCGCATAAAGAACGTTGGTTCTTGACTTTTATTGTGAATTTTTTGAAATTGAATGTTTTTCCTGCACTGGCAACCAAAATAATTCTTGTATCATTTAAATTTTATATGCATCACCTACAAGTAAAACGTTTTATTGTTATTACTTTTAAATGTATGGCACGTGTCATGGCTGCTGGATGCGAATAAACGAAAACACTGGAATTGATAGCGATTTATTAATTAATGATTAATTAACTATTAAACGGACAAAGTTATCTAACACGAATAAAACTTACGTAACGTCTTTAAATTAGACTACTTCGCAATATATCACCCATACAGGAACGCTTTGTTATTGCCAGAAATACTTTATTTATCGCTGATAGAACATACAATTCTCGCTTGTAATAGTCGCATTTACTTATTTCGCCACTCAGGTAAGAAGTAGCTGCATTATTTTGCTCGATATCTGTCACTTCGCAATTTCACGACTGAGAACACTTGGCCGTCGTCACACGACGTACTTCGCACTGAAAGATCTGTCAAGCAAACTCTCGCGCCACAGCGTAGTCCTGGTATTTATACCCAAATGCCGATTTTTTTTGAACTCTTGAGAAAATTCTTTTCCTTTCTAGTGTTTAGAAGAAGATTCCAGGCTGTTTTAGTCGTTTGTAGACATTTTCCGAAGGCTCTACAAAAGTGTAGATTGTTCTAGATCCTTCGATGGTGCGCTGTTCCTTCTGCTTGCCATTCTGTGACAATATTCAAAACTAAAAGCGGTTGAAAGTAAGAAAGAAGTTTTAATATGATTAAATTACATTAAAAAACTTTTTTTTGGTGTCTTGTACGTTCGCCAGCGAAATGACGCTTCGCTGTGTTCTGTCGATATAAGGAGCAAATAAAAAGTTGCCAGACATCTTATGAGGTAAAGCGGGATTTATTAGCGGGGCGGGCTATAAATCAAACAGGAAACCATAATCCGATTAGACGCCCCCGACTTTTCAAACCATCGACTCCAGCCACGTTTCGCCACGTGGAATGAAGAATAATGTTTTGTACAAACTAATAACCTCCCGCCACGCCGGCTCAGCGAGATTTACTTAAATAAATAAACACGCTTTTTTAATACATCTTACATCAAACTCTCTGTCACGCTGTTGTTTCCAAAGAAATATTATTAAGAGTTATGCATGTGTGTGTGCGCAGAATATTTTTGTGTTTGTTCGCTTGTTCCGTCACGTGGTCGATTTTTCGATCGTGACACTTTTTAAATTTTTTAATTTATTCGAATTGAAGCGAACAATACATCAAGATGTTTTATAAAGTAAAAGAGAATAATATACGCTCCATAGCTAGACCGCATTCAAAAGAATGTACGCAAAAAATATGTGTGTTGTAACGATGCAAAAAATGAACACAAAATAAGTTTTTCTAGTAAGTAATCTTTTATAAACTAAAAACAATATATTTATTTGGAATAACATATTAAGGCTTGTAATACGAGCTTGACAGGCAACTTTCCCTCGCTTTGTTCCTACCGGACAAAGCTAGGGAATGGTCTTTCGACTGTGGTCGACCTATAGTCGCTTACAATAATTTCAATAAAATTTATATCTATAAAGGTGATGTTTGTGTGTACACTTCAAGGTGTGTGTGAAGGATGTCAATGCGAGAAAGAGACAGAGCCATTTGGTGGATTCTGTTATATTAATCTAATAAAAAAGCTGTTCAGTTTCAACTCAAAAAATATATTTTCTTTACCAACTTGTCAGCCTCTGAAGGGTATCGTTATTATTATTTTTTGGATGTGATTAATATATTTTTATTTCCTATTCATTAAATAATTTTACTTTAAACAAATTTATACACTACTATATTATTATATGAGTTTTTAAAACAATAAAAACTAAACACAATCGAAGTCTTCCGAATATTATAGCAGTATTTTTATTTTTTGTATATATTTTACTATATTTTATTTCAGATATACATATGAATATGCAACATATAAAACATGATTCAATGTAATGACAGCACTGCATAAAGCCACTGTATCGATTAATGAAACAATGTAATATATTATCTCATTAGCAACGGCGACATCTATCCTAGTTTTTAGAGATGACAAATTTTAACCACGTGTGCCGGTAGTAAATACAATTAACATATGGAAGAAGTTGTAAATAACTTCAAAAATTTAATAAATGTGGTAGTCATTCATGGGTGGAGTTGGTGAATGTTACATGGTGCAAAGTGATAACTTAAGCCAGCCATAATATAGGACGTAAGCTCAATAAACACCCAATAGACTTCCGTACCTTCCTTTCCATATAAAAAGCTTCGTTTCCATGAGACGTCTATAATATATCTTTATCAACATAAATAAATTTTGTGTTTAATAAGTAAAGATGATTTTATTATATTATATTTAAAGTAGATAATTTAACAAAGTATATATGCAAGAATGATTATAATAAATTATTCACTGCTTTTCATAGCTATTCAACCGGATCTCGGGTCTGACAATGCGAGTGTTGACCACCAACAATGCATATGACGCAATAATAATAGAATAGGCTATGTGCCATGAATATTCAACATTAACTAAAAATTTACTCGATGTATTTTATAATTAAAAAACCAAATTCTAAAAAAAATAAGTGAAAAAAAAAACTTTATATATATTTTAGGTTAATTTACGCCTCTTTTTATAATATATAAATATAAATAAATAAAACTTAAATTGTGTTCCGTGATTTTCACGAGTTTACGGCCAGTGTGCGATATATATACTATTTTTTGATGAACTAAGGAGAACCAGTAGTGGCAATTTCATATAGTTGCCGCGTTGCTTACTCAAGACGTAAAATTTCGTTATTGTAACCGTGAATTTGAACGAAATTATTATAAATTTTCACACGAAGCAAACACATTGTGGTGAGACATCATATCTTTAAATAAAATAACTTTTTGTTTAACACCACTTTATTTAATAAAGTGGTGTTAAACAAAGAGTTATTTTATTTAAAGAAATTATTATATTTCGATGTTAATGGAATACCAATTTCAAGTGCACATCGTGGTCTCGCATTTTTGTTACATGTATCACTACATTCTGTTTCTCGCTACACGCATTTCCGCTTTAATGCGCATGCTGCGCGTACGCAACTTCCATTATGATAAAAATTTTACCCTCTCACAAGAGATCTTCCAAAATACTTTGCATAAAACCACTTTGTTGTCGTCATAGCCGGGTCTCGTAGTCGAGGATCCCCTCGCCTTCGGTTTAAGATAGAAAGCGAAGAATGATTAAAAAATTCATAATTTTTATTGCTTTTTAAAAATCTTAAGTGATCTTTAAATCTTATATCACAATTTTTACAATGTTTTAAAATGATTGCGACCATTACAAATTAATTTATAAACGCATTAATTTTTTTAATATCATCCTTATTCTTGTTATTAAATATATTATAATTTAATTTATTATTAGTTTAATTAAAATAAAAAGTTGGTTGCACAAAATTCCTCATTATTTTAATTAAATTTATTAAATACATTATATGATGTAATTATATAACTTTATATTATACTTTAAATTATTATTAGTTAAATTAAAATTAAAAAGTTGGTTTCACAGTATTCGGGATGTATATAATTATTGAATTTGAACTATGACTATTCATAAATACGTTTTTTCTATGCTCTTCAATATTGATGGATAAACAACATATGTAAAAAATGTTTTATTGTCCTTTTATTAAATATACCTATATTTTATATGAATTCAGTATTACGAACATTCAAAATCTGTTCGATATTATTTAATTCAATGTTGAAGTAGTTTAGAGGTAAGGGAACATTAAGTAATCTACTAAGCTACTAATCTACAAAGTTTGACTTGAATACTAACACTTGCATTGTTGTGATTAAAAAAAAAGTATTCACTCGAATATAACCGGCCAATTAATAAATATTTTCTTAAATATGGGTAAAATAATTGTGGTAACATTATTAATATAATTATTAAAATAAGAATATACTTTGTTGTTGAAAACTCCAACAAGTTTCGGAGTCAACCAACCAAAATTAAAAATAAAATATTGAATAACAAAATAAAAATAAATATATGAATATTTATTCACATTTATTTTGATATTGTCTATACTTTAATTTTAATTTTACGTTACATTCCGATAAAAAGACCAATGGCCACGAAATATGTTAGTATTTCCAACAAATTAGTGTTGAAAATAAACTGTATTCTTATTAATTATATGAATAAATATTTACACATCGAATTTTTGTATTCATCGTCCGAATTTTTAATTATAGATATTTAAACTGTCGAGATTTTCCCAAAAAATACATCTATTTTATTTCAACTTTACAATTAAAAAATTACATACATATTATAGATAATAGTATTTATAAAATTTCCGATATAGTTGGAGGCAAAACCTTTCAGCCGCTGATGCGAAAAACCACGTTTGATTCTTTAGACAGACAAAAGGCTCGCTTTTCCGTGTACTGTCGTACGACGCCCGGTTATTCCACGCTCGTGCACCTTCTGATACATCTGGTAGGCTTTGAGGGAAAAAATAGATGGTGAAATTGTTAAGCGATATTTTATAGCGGGAAGCATCAGGAAAGGGAGGTCCTAACACCGAAGGCTCAGCCGCCACATAAAGCCTACCGATACGGAAGCAATAATTCACGGCCCGGCATTATACTTAACCAACGGCCGGTTAAAGGAAGAAGACTTCCTCTAGAGCCTTCAAACTTCGCAATATCCGGCGCGGTTTTTCTTGAGAAAGGGATTAAAAAGAATTGCGAAAAAGAATTTAATAGTATCGCACATTTTACACCACGCATATTTATACACATTAGTTATTAAATAAAAGAAAACATTTTTCAGAAGGAATTTTTCTGATGCCGGTAGAATGCCAGCATCAATAAATACCAGTATAAATTCTACCAGTCATTGGCACGCTAGGCATGGACTTGTAGAAAATGCTGCCCAAATCGATGCTATAAAAGTAGGATGGGTATACAAATATTATATTAAGTTATGTAAATAATAACTTATTTAATTATAATATAATAATAATATATATAATATTAATAAAAAAATAATTTTAAGTTATGTAATAAAATTATAATAATAATACATTATGTTAATAATAACTCGTGTACCCTTTACGTGATACACCTACTTTCATGATATATTTTTTATATTTATTTATACACAGAAAATGCATATAAATATTATATTTTGTTACATTATGTAAATAATAACTCGTGAACCCTTTATGTGCTAGGCTTACTATTATGATATTTTTAAAATATTTATTTATATACAGAAAATGCATACAATAATATTATATTTAGTTACATTACGTAAATAATATTTCATGTACCCTTTACGTGTTACGCCTACTATCATGACATTTTTATATTTATTTAGACTATGTTTTGCTACTGAAATGAGAGAGGGTTTAATGAGTGTGATGAAAGTAAATGTGTAGATAGTATATGGGTGTATGTGTGTTGTGCGTGATTGGTGGAACGGGGAGTCAAAGCTCCATATATCATAATAAAAATGTCTTTCCGATATGATAATAGTACGGTTGACATGAACATTTCAGACAAAACAAGCTGTGCAAGCTTCGCGATGGTATGTTTTTGCTGCTTCAGATAAACGGATTTTCTGCCTTTAGTATAAAATTATGATAGCAATAGTAATATTTCATTTGTCAAAAATTGAAATAAAAGTGTACGATTATTTAAATAATATAATGCATAATTTCTAATAGAAATATGTTACCTGAGGCAAGACTAGCGGTACACAGTAGGATTCTGGTGCCAACACCGATGTACGGAAGCGAAGCCTGGAGCAGGAAAAATAGGAACGAATGATGAATGATAGATTAAGTAGTGAAGATTTTAGGAAAGAATATGAAGCTGATCTTAGCACAGTCGGTGGAATGAAAAAGGGTCACTCAGATGGTTTGAGCACGTCGAGTGAATGAATGAGGAAATAATGGAAAGAAAAATATATGACGCAAGTGTTGATGGCATCGGTAAGAGAGGACGACCACGGAAGACGTGGTATGACCAGATTAATCAGATACTGGAGGATGGAGGACCATAGGTATCTGATTAATCTGTTAATAAGAATTAAGAGTCTGAATAATCGTGGAGCTTATAAACAAGGATGTGTGAATGTGGATGAGGCGAGAGCTGAATGTCAGAACAGAAAAGAGTGGCGCTCTATCCATTCATCCCGCAAAGAAACGGAGTAACGATAAAAAAGTAAGTAGGCTTAATAGATTGAATTATTTTGTGATGTTTTAGTTGGTAGAATTTAAATGTCAAATGGAAGCTACGACCGAATTATTTGACGTCGTTAAAAAGTTGCGCCACTTGTAAACAGTGAGTGATGTTTACGGCACCGCTGTAAACCCCTAATTTTAAAGAATTGAATACCTCGTCATTTATTTAACTGGCACTCAGCCAGCTCTGGCATTTACACGTTTTTGCCATTTGCAAGTTTAGCCATTAAAATGTATTGTCATTTGCAAGTTTTATCATTTACGTGTCTTGCCAACGAAAACACTAACACAGAAATGTACGAATGATCTAGAATTGTCAGTTTCACGGTAATATTATTCACATAACATTATTTCTGATACTTTAAATGGAGTTATCAAGTATTTTAGTCTCAAAAGCAACCCCATCTTCTTCTTTATCTTGGCTCCTTCCCATTTCAAATGGGAGCGGTTTTCCTAATCATTCTGCGCTAAGAAAGTCTATGGTTGTTGGATGTGTAGTCAGGTTTTTTTTTACCACGCTTATTTTAGCTTCACTTGTTTGTTTAACTAGTCGAAATATTATAATAGATATTTTATCCACTTTCCAATGTCCAATCGAGCTGAAATTTTGCACACAGACGTATTCACAAGAACAAAATACGAATCAATCTGATTTACTAATTAAACAATTAATCTATCACGATTAATTAATTAAAGTTTTAAATGGGAAATTAAGTAATGAGCTAATCAAAAGATGGTGCTAGTAAAAAACATAATTATATTTAAATGTCTTAACCTACTAAAAAGTAAAAAATAAATTCTTGCCTTACTCTCCAAATAGAAGCGTGGGGGCTTTCCATCCATCGAAAAAAGAATTCTGTAATCTTCATCAATATTGTAAGCACCTACCTTTAATTTGAAGAGTGAGGCAAACATTTTTAGGACGAAAATTTATTTTATACTTTTTAGTACATTTAAATATAGGCGAAGTCTTTAAAAAAATATATTTTTTTTTAGGTTCGCCAGTGCTGATCCACTATGACAGCGGGGGATAACCTTTTTTTTTTTTATTTTCGGGAGGTCCAACGCTTCATGGACCACGTGTTTATCCTATCTTCTCATCTAAGGTCCGTACCAACTAAGGTGACTTTCTGATAGCTTTTTGGGAAGAGTGACTGCCTTAAAACTATTTCGTATATGTTCGTTACGAATCCTTTCTAGTCTCATAACCCCGATCACATCAAAATTTTAATTTCTGTCTTCGTGTAGCTTCTGGACGTGCGTTTCCTTTACTGCCTAACACTCAGCCCTACACAGCATTGCTGGTCTTACTGCGGTTTTGTATAATATATTCTGTCTTTAGTGCACATGAGCAAACTTGCATCACACAGTATGCCAGCGAGTGATTGCTACTTCTGCCAGGCAACGTCAACTCTATAGGATACATACTTGGATGATTACTTGCATTATTTGGAGTTTTAAAGCATTTTTTTTTCGTATTCAGATTATCACATTTAGATACCCGACTTGGACATCCATATCACAAATGCTTCATGAAGCTTTATTTATTTATTTAAGGGATAATTAGCAACAGATAAAAATATTGGATATTATAATATGAAATTATGCTAATTACAATGTGACTTAGCAAAATAAATTTTTAAAATTATTTTAACAGCAAGTGGAGAGGGTGGAGGGGAATATGGGATGAGAATAAAAGGGAAGATAAATTGTATGAATTAGTTTGCGTGCGGTTGCGAAAATATTGTTTGTTTTATGTCCCTTATCGTTGAGTTGAAAATGTCAATGTGGTGATAATTTGTATTAAATGAATTTGTGGATCTGTAGATAAAAGAGTTTTGTTTTGAGTTGGTGTTGCAAAGGGGGAGATGAAAAGTAGGTGAATATCTGTTATTGCGAATTGGGATTTTATGAAACTTTAGCGTTATTCAGAGAAATTCAATGAATCCATTGTACAGGTGTCCCAAAAGTCAACACAAACTCTCAACTACAAATTCTGGAAAACTAATCTCAGTTGCCGGTTTTCACGAAATTCATAAAAGTAACAAAATCTCTCAAACTAAAGATTCTTAGAAGGTCAAATTTTGATATTTTAGGCCAATAAGCTGACTCGCCAATCATGAGTTAGCCTATTTGCTCTCCAAGGGATGTCAAGGGGTTTTAGAACACCCTGAATAATTAAAAAAAATAGAGTTGCGCACACAAAATATTTGCCTCATCAATAACATTTTATTTACAAACCAAACAAAACGCTTGTTCTATGAAAATAGGACCAACATGCTGGTATCCTGGAATGAGGCTTGAACCACCGACCATTGAATTACCAGGCGATTGTCTTAACCACTAGACCAACAAGCTACTCAAACTATATCATTCTCATTACACCGCACTACAGCAACTCGGTATCGTTCTACAAAACTAGTTAACTAAATCCACAAATTTATTAAACACAAACTATCACCACATTGACATTTTTAACTCAACGATAAGGAACATAAAACAAACAATATTTACACAACCGCACTCAAACTAATTAATACAATTTATCTTCCCTTCTACGCCCTTCCCACATTCCCCACCACCCTCCCCACTTACTGTTAAAATAATTATTTTACAACACTTGTTTAAATAAATAACTATATTAAGTGGAAAATTTGTAATTGGCATAATTTAATATCCATTATTTTATATTTGTTGATCTGCTGTTAATTTTCCCTCAAAGCAAAAACAACATTTATTGCCTATAGAAGGGTTTTAGATTTCATTTAATACAAGTCCATTTTTTTATTTCTTCTATATCTATCTCTTTTCTAGAGCCTTTTGTTTAAAATTTAAATTGTAAATGTAAAAATCTCATCCCTTTAGATTAAAATATTTTTAATGTGATTGAAAAATTAATTTAAAATTAAATAAGTTGATTGAAAAGTTATAAATAAATCTAAATTTTTAAAGCAAGGTTAATTTTTATAGGTTAAATTATTAAATAAGTAAATTTATTGATTGTGTTGTAAGAGTGAGAACGAAAATGGCGCAAATTTAATGCACGAGAAAAATATTTTTTTTTACATTTTGTAAAGGTGTCTTGCGATCCACAGTTTGAAAGCTTCCGGTCCACAAGAGGATTCTGGCAGGGCTGCCAACGACAACAAATGATGAATTGTGCCCTCGCTTTGTTCGCAGAAGTCAAATTTCTATTTTATCCGTGGAAACGGCTCGTTCACACTTCCGTTCGTTCAACTCAAATTTACGATTTAGCGCGAATTTAATTCACTCAAAACGGGTAAACGTGGATAAAAGAGCGAAACCCCAAAACCTTGATATCTAAAACAACCGTGATTTACAAATTATTCGATTCAATTTGAAGGTGTCAAACACAGAGATTTTATTTAAAAGGTGTAGGCTTGCAGTTATTTGAATTTTTAAGATAGTTAAGTAATATTTCGAAACTTGTACTTTTTCAATGGATTCATTCATTATGATTCTCTCACATACTGATGCACGTTACTTAAATCGAAAACTTCTCGCTTGTCGGTAGGTACTCGTGCGGTTTATCTATCACTCAGTTAAGCCGCGCTGATCACATTGATGCGATTTTTTTCGCCGATAATATTGAACTCGTCGAACGTTAAATAAATACCGTTGCCCAGTAAGCGGGCGATCCCTTTATATAAGTAATATCGCTCTCTCTGTGTTTCCAAAGTTTAAGATAATATCCCAGTCGATTGTAGAATGTTGTGGAGCGTTCCAGAGTGCGTAATTTCTTTTAATTCTACCATCTCATTCAATTGTTTTATTAAGAAAGCGTATTTCGGAAAAACTTTTCCCTTTTTAGTCGTATTTAAATATTTATTTGACTTTGCGCATGATTAGAATTTTTCAATTATTGGTTACATATTCGCTTAAAATGTATTCACTGAAAAAGGCCAAAAGATTTTTAATTTTTTTTTTCACAAATTATTTTTTATTGAAAGAGAGTATAAAATTATTTTTCTTAATTTTTTTTCGCTCTTTTTTAAGTTCTATTTATTGTGAAGTCAATTGAACAAACGATGTGCAATCTTCTCTAATTTTTGACAGTTAATTGGACATTTCTATCAAAGTACAAATATTTATGATGAAAATAATGAAAATAGTCGGGTTGACCTAGAAATGCCAGACAAAATAACCTGTATAAATATTTCGAAACCAGAGCGCGGTATTTTTATTTTGTTTTGCTTCAAACAAACAAAACTTTCCGATGTATTATAAGATTATTTATTAAATTGGGTTATTTAGTCAATTATTTAATTTTGTCATTAATACTGCATACGTTCATTTCATATAATAATTATATTTCGTTCTGTGACATTGAGAAAAGTTTTATTCAAATTTGATTCCGAGTAAATTCCGTTGATCTCGAAAGTCCATTAAATTCCAAAAGTTTTGAACACGTTTGAAATGTATTTTTTTTTGTATTTTATAAACAAAATAAAAATGTTTTGTATTTTCACTCATCAGAAAAACATTTTTTCTAACAAATTTATATTTAATGAAAGTCTACTTAGAGGGTTTTCTAATTAATTTATTACTTTTTTATGTTTCTGTTTTGAAACTTGAAAGAAAATACAGATCACTTAATTTGTTAACGATATTATTATAGTAAATATAATATTTAGCTTTAGGAAATATGTTGGTAATATCATAACTTTACCAAAACAAACTGAATCTAAGAAAAATATTTCTAAGCAAATTTAATGGTTTTTTTCAATTATACCCCTTTGATTAAAATATTATATCAAGTTTAAAAAATACATAAAATCAATGAACAATCCATCATCACTGTTGGATCTACGACGCCTGGTAGGTCTTGGCCTCTTCAAGATGAACTTTTTCAAGAAAGTCAACGAACAATTATGATATAAAATGATGTTGCAGTCCATTTTACATACATGTTTTTATTGTATTTCTTACAAATTAACGTAAGTAAACTATTTAAAACTTTGCTAGTAAAACAAAAATATACATATTTATGATTGTTATCCTGTCACCATACATAAGTCATAATTTTGATAAGATTGGTATAACAAAAAAATTAAAGTAATGTAAAGCGTAATATAATACGAGTAATTCTCTGGGAGTCGGTGGTTTGAGCCCAATTCCAGGATACCATCAAGTTAGTCCCATATTCATAGCACCAGTCGTTAGCTTAGTTTGAAAATAGTAAGAATATTGATGCGACAAGTATTCCGCGTTCGCATCTCTATTTAAAAAATCTACATATCATCATCATCCTCACCTTTGCTTTCCAACACGGGTGGTCTTGACCTTCTCAAGAGTCTTCCTCGACTCATCTCGGTCTTACGCCAACTCCCTCCGGTTTTGAATTTCCAAGGCAGATATGTCTTTGAGGCTAAGGAGATATGGCTTTCCTATGCTCCTTGGCCCTATTGGTCTTGAGTTCAGCAGGGACTTCGGCATTTATGATATAGTTCTTCTTTACAAAATTGTAAACAATATATTGGACAGCCCTGACCTTGTAGCATGTATCGATTATAATATCCCTTCCACACATAGAACTCGACAAATTGTCACATTCCATCGCAACAATTGCTATACTAATTATCAATCAAATTCTGTGATACACAGAATATTGGGAACTGGTAATGAATATGGTTGCATGATTGACATTTTCGTCGACAGTCTGGAGAAAGTAAAGTTTACACTTAAAGAGGCAATACTGCTTCGTTACTGACTTCAACTGTTAATATGTAATGGTGGGTAATATATATTTTTCATACACATTGCCGCTTTGTACTTTATATTTTTAATTTCTGTACTCATGTTTTGGTGCTATTCCTGATACTTTTAATAATTTGATACTTGTAACTTATATTGTTTAATGTATGTTCTTTTTAATTTTATGATATATTTTTTTATGTAAAAGCCTATACGCATTGCTGCTCGTTACCTACTCTATATTTTTAATTTTTATACTCATGATTTGGTGCTATTCCTGAAACTTCATATTTCGCTACTTATAACTTATATTGTTTAATGTATGTTCTTTTAATTTTATGTTATATTTTTAGGTAAAAGCCTATACACATTGCCGCTATTTACTTTATATTTTTAACTTTTATACTCATTTTTTGGTGCTATACAGATATTGTTTAATGTATGTGCTTTTTGAAATTTATTTTATACTCTTTATGTAAAAGCCTAATGGGCGTAAACAAATAAATAAATAAATAAATTTGTTATTCGGCAATGACTCCGCCACCGAAGTCCTCCCAGCTTAATAAATTTTGTGACGCTTAGCTCCTTATACAAAGTTAAGAGCCCACTGATATACGTCCGCTATATTGATATAACGTCCGCCAAAGTCCGCTTTCTAGAACCGGTCCAAATATAAAGATAACAAAATATGTTTATGTATGTACTAAAAAAAATTGCGAATTCGTATTTTCAACTGCAAAAAATATGTTATAAAATTTATACGGTAGTAGATATAGCAAAGCATTATGTGAGACGTATTAAATCTGGAGTGGGTAATATTAAACAACCTTTTTGGAACATTGCCTTATCAAATGCGTAGGAGGCTGCAACTCTATTGAGATATATTTTATGACATCATAACTCCGAAAGGGGGTAGTTCCGTGCGGTATAAAATGACAAAAGATATTCTAAACCAGATATATTTTACTAGATTAAGTTTTTTTGTTGGTTCCCATTTTTTGCACCCTTATTTGAGAATTAATAAGCTTTTCCTTATGCTCAATACGTCATAGGACATTACAAGAATTAAGTCTAGCGGTCGCCGTCTCCAACTTTATTAATACTCTTAAAAAGTATAACGTCTTAGTAAATACGTTTTAACAGAAGAGACTCGGTAAAATTTTTTCATGTATACTAGAAGATTAAATTATCCAAGTACAAATACTTTAACTTTTATTCAATATCCCTTCCCGTAGACTCAGAAATAATGAAGTGGTGTTCCTTAGCCATCATATAACTAATTATGGATTCCATGCTCCTATGTCACGGTTATGTCGTCTTATAAACTCAAGACAGGATCAGGACTTCTTCGGTGTAAGTCTGTCCAGATTCAAACAATCTCTGATTAGATAGTCCAGATTGTTGTCTTCATCTGGTTCGTACTTTTCATTTGTCCTCCTGTTTTGTTTTGCATTGCTATAATCTTTATAATGATGTATTTTATGTTATTCATGTAATGTATTATATTTTATTGGACTATGTCCATTTATTTCAATAAATAAATATAAAAGTGCAACCTCGATAATACGTGCAGAACAATACAAAAAATTAAAAATAATGTTAAAAATAAGCATTTTTTATCTCAATTTAAACTAACTTACCGTTTCACAAACTAACTATTTTGTAAAACAATCTATGAAAAAGTTTACCTTCAACAATAGAATACAAAAATGAAAAAAATCGAGAGAATGGAAGTTGTTGTTTTTGTTAAAATTCCCTATTTTAACATCTTTTCATCATCAACTTGCTTATAATAAAAATCATCTCATTAATTATACATATGCATAAACATAAAAACGGTATAAATTTATTTATTGATTTGGGTTATTTATAAACATCTTAAATTGTTTTTATTGATTTGCGACAGTCCTCATTTTGTTCTGAATAATATTTACAATTTATTTCATCATTAAGACATTATTAATTTGTCATAAAAAAATGTATTGCGTATTGTGTAAAAACTTGTTTATTGTATTTATTGATTTGCGACGGTTTTAATTTTGTTCTGAATTTTATTTACTTATATTTTATCATTAAAACATTATTTATTATAAATTTATCATAAAAAAATGTATTGTGTAATCATATTGTTTAAAATGTTCATAAAATATTTATAATTAATACTAGGATCATTTATTAGGGTCAATAATGACCAGTTGGCTGTCTATTTGTAAAAAAAATTAAAATAGATATCATTTCAGGGTAAAAATCCTCTTTTTAATGAGAGCGCTCGCTTATACAGAAGATAAACATGGAATATATAACACCAAGTTGTACATATGTTAACAAAAATGTTTATTATACATAAACAGGGTGTAACAGAACTAATCCACAATATTTTACAGGTGAATTTCTGCCTTGATTGTGAGTCGAAAATGTTCAAGCAACCATGACCACGAATAGAGATAATATAGAGTGTGTAACAGAGCTACTCCACAATACTTTACAGTTGGATTCCTGCCGTGATAATGAGTAGAAAATGTTCAATCAATCACGACCTAATGTCAATAGTTAAAGAGATATGCGAAATCAAAGTTAGCATTTTTTTTCAATATTTCTGACTTATTTTTTGCAAAAAGATTGGATCATTATTACAGTAACTTATATCTGTTATGAAAAATTCGTTCCATTTAAAAAAAATCAAATAAAATGATAAAAAATTTCCAATTCCATTTCGAAAATAAGAACTTTTATGTCGCACATCTCCTCAACTATTGACATTAGGTCGTGATTGATTAAACATTTTCTACTCATAATCACGGCAAGAATCCATCTGTAAAGTATTGTGGACAAGCTCTGTTATACACTGTACATTATCTGTATTAAATATTGATTAAAAAAAAATAAATATATATATATTTATAGTTTTTTATGAATATTTTGAGTATCAGTTTTAAAATGAGACTTAAGGTTTAACATGATGTTACAAACTTCTTTATTTTGTCTACTTTATTGTTCAATATAAATGTAACGGAACAGAGAAGAGAACAAAAAAATAAGTGCTTGTTAAATAAATAAAAAGGATTTGAACTACATTTCTGGCACTATTCTGCCTTTGCTGAGGATTACTACAGTACAGGGCACAATTACGGATACCCTTTCGTGATTCCGTAAAAGGTTCAGTTTCCGATCACCCTAAAAATCACGTTCAAATCTTTCATCTCCAGTAAACAATTTTCGATTGTTAATGACTTTTATTGCGATTTAATTTTAAGGTTCCACTTTTTTTATTTTTTCGATTATTCGCGTTCATAATAAAGAAAAATATAATTAACGATTCTTCTGGGGTGTTATGCCGTGTTCCACATATCATCAGGGCTGATGTGATGGACCCTGCAATGGGATCCGAAACGTCGGCCAGAAAGGTCGTAAAAACACGACATAATACCACAGAAGATTCTGAGTGGCCGTGAAAATCTAAGAACATTTATATTTAATGATATTTTTATATGTATGTTTTAAGAACACAGTTACAGGTTTTTTGTCCACAGAGTGATAATTATTAATTTAGATGAATTATAGGAGTTTCACAGAGATAAAAATATTATGTGTATAGAATAGTGATGGGTTCAATTTGTACTAAGTACTACAATACACGAGTAATATTTCAATATACTGAAGTGAAAACTTTACAATTTTAGATCTAAGTGTACACTTCGAGCATCAATCTTGTGAACATTGTGCCTGCACACTTCAAACATCAACCTTGTGAACATTGAACCTACTTCAAATGAAGCCTACACTTCGTAGTCTTCAAATTGGTGAATGTGTGCGTGTTGTAGTCTTCATTTTGAAATAAATTCTTCCCTTCGCTGGTATAGAAGTCTTTATATGATGGCCCAGAGCTTACAAAATATTTTGCTTCAGATATTTGAAGAAATACGGATTTGGAACAATACATGCAACTTTAAAAACATGTTCCTACGGTGGAATCGGTTAACGCTGCATTGTTTGAAATAATCACCGAAGTTAGCTCATATAGATCACCCTGGGCCACCCCATAAAGGCTTCCAAACACCTTTACGATAAAATATGATAGCTTCGTCTTAATAAATAAATAGCTTAGTTTCTGTGAGACTTTTAATTTATCTCAATTAATAAATATAATTAGAATTTTAACAAAGAACATTTTTTATAGAACCAAGGGGAATGGCAAGAAACTGCGAAATAAATTCTAATTTATAAAATGTGTATCATTTCATAGGAGATTCACGTGTGGGTACAATAACTTTGTTGTGGGTGATGTCAGAACGCTCAAATAACCTGTTCTTAACTAGAATTTTTGCGAAATACAAACATAGCCCACATGTCTGTTTTATACTTTAATTCTTTAGTTCTTCTTATATACTTTATACATTAATACTTTAATTCTTTTTATACTTTTATTCATAAGTTCTTCTTTTATACTTTAATTTAGTTTGTAAATACTCCTCCCATAAGCTCGAGCTTTGGCTCATATTATGGAGAGTGTAATGTCTGTAAAAATGTTATAATATATAATCAATTTATTTTAAAAAGGAACCCATAAAAACCAAGTTTTTACAATACTCCCATTCTCATGTTCGGGTTTCGTGCCTACCATATGGGTCGGAATCTCCATAAAACTTGTATGAAAAAAAACATAAAAAATTTGAAAAATCCAAAATCATACTGTAATTATTATTATTTTTTAACGAACATTTGATAGATCTTCTTGATTGTCGCCACGAGTCTGCTTGCAAAGTTTCAGCTCGATTGGATAGCGGGAAAAGGGTTAAAAATCGATCAAAGTTTTTTCGACGGCAAGCAAGCAGAAGCCACGAGTTAATATAAAGGGAGTAAAAAAACATGTATCAACTGTATAAATAAATAAATAAAAAATATATTTCATAATATTTCTAAATGTTATTTTCATAGAAACCAGCCTCCGGGTCGTTTATATTTTTCAATAAAGAATATTTGAGATATAATCCTTATACTTTTTGACACTTGATGAGAATTCCACATTAATCCCACAATGAAAGAAAACTATTAGAAAACATCAGTGGCGTAAATGTCATTTTCGCTAGAGACGCCCATATTCAGGGCACGTGGTAAAAGTTACAAAATGTTTTGTAAGCATCTGATTCCGAATTTTAATGCAGCTTACAGTTTATACAGGCAACACTGAGAGTGGCTCAATGATTTGGGGCCCACATGAGCTAAAGTACTCACTTTTGTTAGAGAAAGTAAAAGAAAGTTTCTAAGATATCTCTACATGAGAGAGTACGGGCATTATCCTCGGATACGCTTGGCTACAATAGTTTAGAGACTAGAAGGAATGTGTATCTGATTACGCATTTTTATCGATTGTTTCGCGGTGTGATCGATAATCCTGAAATTATGCAGAGCATTGGTTTGTATGTTCACGATAATTACCTAAGACAACGTCAGCATAGATTCACATTCCAATATACAAGACCAACCTGCCATTGGTTATGCCTGTTGGAAGAGCTACTGCTATGCTGAACAATATTAATCTGGATATTGATCTGTTCCATGTCTCTGAGAGGGTTTTCCGAAGCAGGATTCTCCTACACCTTTGATATAAATGAATTTATATACGATTGATATTTTGTTTTTTTGTATATTTTCTCACTTGTTAATTAAATTTACGAATTAAACATAAGTTTGTAATGTAAATGTTATATTATAAGTAAATAAATTGAATTGAATTCAAATTGAATTGAATAATACTATTTAAGAATTAAACTTTACAACTTTTTTCTGCTACTTTTTTGTTTTTTGATATATCAGTTTAAGGCTATCATCGCCATCTTCAGAATGGTACATTATTCTTTTTAATTAAGGCATTTATACAATTTTAACACAAGGATGTTAAAAACCATTGTTAAATTTTTTTATAAAAGCTCTAGTTTGAGATAATAATGTACCTACTCGTACTCGTAATATATATATCATTTGTATAATACCACATATATTCAAGGGTACTTTATGTACTCGTACAGTTCTAATCGAACCGCACTGTGAAACAATCCAACCCCTACAGCCTTTCAGGGTAATGTTTGTTTGTGTGGGAGACCTACCCCTGGCAAATAAATTTAACATGTTTAACGTTTATTCCCGAAGTAGGGCGACATGCTCCCAGCGAGGAATTGTCTGGAGGAAAACAATTCCGCTGTTATCCATAGATAAGTGGACAACCCCATTATCAGCTTGTTAGGGCTTACAGGACGAAGGACATTTGGAACGTAACATGAAGATTTCGTTGAAAACGTTTCCGTGTATTTTGAACATTTTGTTCTTTGTCCATATTGATTTGCATGCTAGAATTTTAATTTTAGGAAAATAATTTCTTTCCTAATATTTTATTTAAAACTCTGAAACATTTATTACTAAATATTATTATTTTTATTTTTTATATTCATTTATCGTTATATGATTTTAATATAAATTAAATCATTATTATTATTTTTTATTAAATCCCAAAATGAAATATACAAAATGTTATATACTCGTATATTACATACATTATGAGTATATTAAATCCTAGAAAGGTATATACATATACCTGTACACAGGTTCGGGAGATGAGAAGTTAGACATGTGTTATGATTTACACATGACTAAAATTCAATAAAAACTATATAAATTAGTAACTAGTGACCAGTGACTAATATTAATACCAATCTTTCAAAATAGTGACTCGAATGATAGTTGTATGATGATTACAATATACATTTATAAGGACATCAGATGTTCTTGTGTTTCGATTATCCATTTTTTTATTTTGTTTTTAGTTGACTTGTTTACTTCGGTTACAATTCTTAGTTCGGTGAGGAATAGATTGAATTATTTAGTAGCTATAGATAAGGGACTTTTACAGTACTCTATTTTAGTAATTTTGGGCACTTTCATCAATTTATGTTTGGATCTACCATCAAAGTAATTAAATTTTTGAGTACATTCATTGAAATAATCCTTCAAACTGTCTACTACAAACTGTTATCCAACATTTAATACAAAACTTTGCCCTAATCCTATTTTTTGAATATTCTGTTTTACATATCGAATATTGGTTTGATGGCGTTTTTGTAGCCACTGCACCACGCAATGATGCCATAGTTAATGGTACTTTCGAACAAAGCATGGTTATAACATTTTTAAGACTTAAGGGTACATTTGATTGCTAAATATTTTATTTAAAACTCTTAACATTTGCTCTGATACAATTAGTATATTCATCAATTTAAGGCCTCCCTTTAAATATACACAATACATCGTTTCTAAGGTTTATTGTAAATTAAGACATTTTTGTTCCTTTCTCATTTCAAAGCTTTATGAGATTTAGAAAAATTCGTATTATCATATTCATACTGATTTGCATCGATATTTTTACAGTAAAGGCTTAAAAACCATACGAAAAATGGTGTGTGTTTGGTGCAAAACGCAAAAATCGATAGTTCAAACGAAATATTACTTTAAAACAAATTGATACAACAACCCTTAATGATTTTTAGGGGAGCAGTTACTTTTAGTTTTGATTTTACCTGACGATGAAAAAAATTGCTCCTCTCGAAACTAAAGTAGTGACAGTAAAACTCACTCAACATGATGTTTATAATACAAAGTTTGGTTTTGTGTAAATTAAAATAAATTTATTTTCATTCTCTGAACTAATCACTTAATTCTCAGCACTAAAAGATTCAAATAAATATTTCATTCGTCGGAGGTGTTTCTGTGATAAAACTTATTCATCGCGACGGGGAAACCGTAAAGTTTCAGAAGTATAAAATATTCTATTCGCATACTCAGTTATGTAAATTTACGTGTTATAAATGTGACGCAAATTTCTGCACACGGTCTCACATTAAACTATATAAATCTAAATTACGAAACGTAAATTACATGGCGGAGCATTACAGTACGTACCAATTTCGCAACATTAAATCTGAAAACTTTTCTAAAATTCTTTTCAAAATGTGTGTTTATACTTTAGACATGGTATTAACGAAAATAATTGCGGAAAACAGTGTAAGCGTGAAAGTATTTTTCGTTCATAAAAAATAAAATTAAACCAAACATTTTTATTTCTAACATGACGATACTTTTTTTGTTAAGCTTCTGGCTACTGATTATTATATTATATCGAGACGGTGAGCCAAAATGAATAACATTCTGGAATCGTCGAGGACAATAAAGATGTAACAGCGTAATAAAAGGTATTAAAGAGTGACTAAAGATAATAAGTTTGAATTAAGGAATTTAATAATAAGTGTATGAAATGTTCTTGAAATATTTAGTGATCATGAATTTAAGTACAGTGCTCCAGTAAAGTTTGTGTGAAGTGATTTTTTGGTAAAATTAATAAAAACTTTAAATTATTTTCGTATTTCAGCCACGTCGCATGACACTATTTGATATTTCATAAAATATATGAGATAACAGCAATACCTCATATTTCTAAAATCGAGAGGAAATGCACATTCCAAACATAGATGTTTTTAGAAAGATGTCCTTTATGGACCTCATAGATATCTTAAGGCTAAGCCCAGTTCAGGCACAACATAAGCTGGGTGGATATGATACAAATGGAGGTGTTACGGTTCAAACAATTTAATTCAAACTCTAAGTTTTAATCCACTACATGATTAATAATATGTAAGCTTAAGCGCTTTAAATGGTGATATCCATCATCCTCAGAGGCAACATAAGGACTGACAATAAAAATAAAAACAATATGGCCGAACAATATTATGTATTGGGAGCGGGTGGGAGAGGGGGGAGGAGAGGGTGGTTGTCATTAATATTACACTTAGAATCGTAATTATTTTAGTAATGGAGACGATGCAGGGATTTGAATGATTTTGAGGTTATTTCCATTTTTAATAGCTCGATTTATTTCAGGAACCCCTAAAGCATCTATCAGAGAATTTAAAAACAGTGACATATTATCAATTAAGATAAAGTATAGAAGTTTCACAGAGACGACGGTATTTTATATTGGAAACGTGTATGGAAGTATTTATAGGGTGGCCCAGGGCTTATGACTTGATCTGGCTTTAGATTCTGCTAATTGAAATTTCATGATTTAAAACATACGAATATATACAAATTACAAAACTTTTATTACACGTGGACCTAATGATAATGAAAAAAAAATTGAAATAATATTCAGAACAAAATATATTCAATTGAAATTATAAATACTTATATGTCTATACTTAGATTTTTGAATTTAATTTGAGGGTATACAATTGTATCAATGGGCTCTGAAACATGTTTATATTTTTCAATACAAAATTGGTAAAAACAAAGTTCATTTTTACTTCCTTTCTTTTAACTCGTGGCGTCTGCTTGTTTTTCTTGAGGAAAAAACTTTGAATCGATTTTTACCCCTTTTCTCGTGATTCAATCGAGCTGAAACTTTACAAGCAGACTCGTGGTGACGATCAAAAAGATTAATCAAATTTTCATTAAAAAATAATAATAATTATACTATAATTTTGGATTTTTAGAAATTTTAATGGTTTTTTCAAATTGGATTACAAAAGTTTGATTACTACCAACTGATAACGTCAAGGAATATTTAAAATTTGAATTACTTCGTCGGTAGGTATAATAGGTACTTCACTATGAATTTCGAAAATTTATGACAATTGGTTCATAGATGACAGCACACTTCGGTTTTTTGGAAAGAAATCAAATAATAAAGAGATATTTTTAGAGATTTTTGACATAGATATTTGTCTACACATGTTTCATTTTCAGTCAATCAATTATTACATGATGGTAAATTTAATTTACAAAGAAAGGTAGTAAAATAAAAACTTGGTTTTTATGCGTTAGTTTTTTATTAATTATCACCATAAAATTATTTTTGAAGAAAATAAAAATTTTCTTTACGATAAAATAAATAGTAATAATATTTAGAAAAATCACTACTTAAATATATCAAATTGTTTGATTAAGTAAATAAATAAATAAATAAAAATGAAAAATATCAATTAAAAAACATGCTCTAGTTTTAGGGAATCCGGAGACATCTCGTCTAGCATCCTTCTCGTAAAGCTGTGTAGTTAATTGAGAAGGCATGTTTGCGTGTGGGTGTCTTATAGGATCTGCGCAACCACTTGGGTCCTACCCCAACCGCACGACCCCTGATACACGTCCCGGGGAGGTTGTAGCGCTGCTCCCGGTCGGTGGGTAGTTTTACAATAAGACTTAAGGGTTGTATTGCGAGACACGCATTGTTTACTGTCACCTTAACTATTTTCATCAATTAAAAATTGGAAAATGAAGGCTGGACTAATTAAGTTTACGAGAACTTTATTTGAACACTTGTAATCACATTGTTAATTAACAACCGGATACCATCGGCCGGCTAGGCTTTGCGCGTAGCTGAGAAATTTTGGCACAACTTTTTGATTCTTACTTACTTACTTACTTACTTACTTACCATCACGCCGTTTCCCCGCGGGGGTAGGCAGAGAGGATAGAGCGCCATACTCTTCTGTCCTGACATACAACTTTCGCTTCGTCTTCATTCATACATCTTCGCATGCAAGCTCGACGTTAGTTCAGGCTTTTAACAGGACCATCTTCCAGTATCTGGTTAATCTGGTCATGCCACGTTTTCCGTGGTCGCCCTCTCTTGCTGGCGCCGTCAACACTTACATCATATATCTTTCTTACCATTCTTTCCTCATTCATTCGCTCGACATGTCCAAACCACCTGAGCGACCCTATTTTTATTCTCTGTATTATGCTACGATCAGCTTTACATTCATTTCTAATATCTTCACTCTTTACTCTATCATACATGGATTTACCACACATACGTCTAAGAGACCTCATCACCACTGCACTTACTTACGATTCGAGCAAATATAAACGTGAAAACCATTAATGATATATTAAACAAATTGATCAATTAGAAAGATATACAGAAAAAGTCTTTTCTATCAAAAACTAGCTTTAAAATATAGAAAAAAAGATTTTTTCTATACCTTTCTCAAAAGACTAAGTATTGCCTGCTCAACATAAATTGGCGTGCGGCGAGTTTGGAACTAAAACCCGCCCCGCCCGCACCCGGCGGTAACCCCTCGCCCTGTCATTCAGTTCATTCTCGTCTTTGAGCGCGAGCTGTGTCATCTTGATTACCAATATACACTGAATTATTATGTCCAAAACATCCAAAACAGTCCGGGATGGTGCAAGAACAATTGCCAATGAAGTATTAAAGTTTTGCGAAGCTGAAAAAGCAAATAATGGACCGATATTACCGTTTGACAGTTTGACAGATAGAGCGGCCGCCGCGGAGCGCGCTGTTACCCGACCAAATTTCTATTGAAGGCTCTGACACTGGTCACCGGACATTCAGTACATTATGTATTATGTAATAAATTTACACCCTGGTAACTTCTATTACGCGACAGTGACGCTCTCCTTCGCACGCTTTTATAGTGGTACGTCTATAACCATCATGCCGCTTTCTACAGCGTAGGCAGAGAAGATGGAATGCCATATTCCCATAATCTTGTTTCATGGCCCACCACATATGCCACGTTTACATTCATACATCTTTCATGCACGCTCATCGGTTGTTGAACATGTATTGGTCCTCTACAAGTAATGGTCGCGACCCAACATGTAAAAATTATTCATATAAACCGAAACATCCAACACCTTTACCCTGTGATGATCTTCTCTATATTTTAAGCATTAATGAACACATTAACAATCGCGACCACACACACTGAACATGGAAGAATTCTCCAGGTCAGAAGGGAATTCTTTCCTCTAATAATTACAAGCAACCCACCAAAAAGATTTAATTGTGACATTTCCTAATATTTGCTTCATCTGAGTGATTGTTTCAAATATAGCCACATAATTTATTTTCACGTCGCGACATCAAAATAACATGGGTTTTTATTTAAAAAAATTACGTTTTGATTAAACTCTATAGACTATTTTCAATGTTCAAATACACCGTTAATCTTTTTCTGGTTTATTGTCCCATTGAATGGGAATGTAATATTCAAAACGTATTGTGATTCTATTTTTTAACAGGATATTGAACTACGCCTGTCATCAACTTTTTTCATACCTTTGGCAACATTCTATCTGGAAAAGAAACCTTAGTTTTTGTTTTGCCCCGCAGCCATCATTGTTAATAATTATGATTATTTTGTGTTTAATATAAGGTAGGTGCTTATTTTTTATTTTCTGGTTTGTGTCTTTTGGGGTATTACGCCGTATTTTTACGACCTTTCTGGCCTTTTTCAGACAAACACCAGAAGATTCTGAGTGGCCGTGAAAACCTTATTTTTCATTATTTACATCGGGACTGAAGTATTGCCAGGCTATCTTCCACTCATGTCTGTCTCCACCTCAACCCTATTTTCTGGATGCACGTTCATTTCACCTGCTTTCTACTTTCTTTTAATCATAATAACATTATAACTAACGAAAATACTATAACGATATGATAGAATCCGCTGGAATTACGTACTACAGATCATTCCATAACACTGCAACAATCTGGGATTGACGGGAACATTCTCACAAACACTGAAAGTATTGAGGAATTACTGAAAATGTAATGAATGTTCCAGAAGCATCGTAATACCAACATGTTTGGTATAAAAGGGCCAGCACGCACGCGGCGGAGCGAGTCTTGTTTTGAAGTTTGACCAATGCGATTTAAGCAGCGTTTAAAACCAGCAAAGTGGTGTGATCAACGCATGATTGATCGAGTGATAGATATTAGGAGAGTATCTACAGACAAGCGAGAAGTTTTTCTAGTGCAAAATTGAACAGGATATTATAGAAAGTGATCGAAGCAATAGAAACTGCGTTAATTAATGTGAATTTAGGAACAGTGTAATACACATCTATTATTTCTAGAATATTTCTAGATATATGTATATCATAGATTTGTGGTGGCCCAAGACACATACACACACGTACACCCGTGTAGTGAGGTACCGCATATGCTGACATCGAAGTAGGGCAGGCCTTCGCCCTCGATACAGAGGTTGAGGCAAGATCGTTGAGCACAGCAAATAGGCGACAATGTAAGCCGGGCCAATGACCGAGAACAAAGGCAATGTATAGCAGAGGGTATGGAGAGCGAGGAAACGCACCTTGCTTATCTAGACTAAATACCCCACGCGCGGCCGAGTAAATTCCTTTATTCACGATCACTATATAAACGGTAGTCTCCAGAGCAGACCATCTCACTCCTGTGGGGCTATTCGAATACAGCGGAAGCCCTCTTTGTTATACATCTCACCTTGAAGTGAACCGCTTATACCGCGGAAGCTAACGCCATGCATCGACTCATTATTGTGTAACTGTAATTACTTTACTTGTAACTTTGTCATTATTAAATCTCAATCAATATTATTCAAACGCCGCGGCTTCATTCTCATCAGCCTTTCCACAGATTTAATTTAATATCCACTCAAATCTTAGACTAAAATTTGATATACATATATCGTAGATTTAATTTCATATCCACCTTTTTGATGCGAAATTCTCACTTTCTTGGTAGACAACTGCTAAGCTAACTGAAAGAAGCATCTCACTGGAATAATTATTTTCTGAAGACTTTAAATAAAATTAATGTTTTTACCAACGGCGCCGCTATTACAAACAGTTCAATGACAAACCTTCAAAGGGCACTTTCAATAAAGCTTTTCGTAATCAAATCAATTAAATCATTTAACGTTGATAAAACGAATTTATAATTTGTGGCTGTCAAAGGGAGGTATTAGTTCAGACGAAACACAGAATCCATTTCAATATTATATCCTCCGTGTGCCTCAACAGGCATCTTGTTAAATTCAATGTGAACAAGGTGGTATCGCTAAGCTTTATGAATAGATTAAAGTGAGGCTTAACGTCAACACTGTCAATAGACCATGTAAGGAGATTATACGTTAAGTACCTACGCGAAGCTACTAATACGTTAATTGAATATTAAACCAGAATTAAAAATATAAAATAAACTCAATAGGATTGTAAATTATTTAAAAAATCTTCATGACTCCCTTTCTTTTAACTCGTAGCGTCTGCTTGTCTACTTGCCGTCTTGTCTGCTTGTCTGACGAAAAAACTTTGGATCGATTTTTGACCTTTTTCCCGTGATCCAATCGAGCTGAAACTTTGCAAGCAGACTCGTGGCGATGATCAAGAAGTTCTATCAAATTTTCGTTAAAAAAATTAATAAATTTTTGGATTTTTCAAATTTTTAATGGTTTTTTCATACAAATTATTAAGTCGTATGAAAATATTTTAACGCGTCTACGCGAAACCTGATTATAGTATAATTTTGGATTTTTGGAAATTTTTTATTACTTCCTTTCGTAGTGTCGCCCGACCGAAGCCCAACGCGTAGGTTAAGCGCCAAACCAGTTTCCACTAGTAAGTGAGAAAGGGAGTATAATAAAAACTTGGTTTTTATGGGTTATTTTTTTTTAAATTTATCTAGAGCCTAGTTACAAATGTCTAAATATACAATTTTAAACTGCGCTATCAAAAGGACGCGGAGTTATGGTAATTTTAATATGAAGGGTTGATAAAGTTAAATGAGTGATTAAAATCGACAATTCTCGTGAAATGATAATCCCTGATTTATTTATTTATTTAATATTCATGGAAGACCAACAGCACAACAAAGAAGCATAGAAAACCTTGATATAATATAGATGGCCAATTACAGGTCTCCACATTTAGATGATATCGTAGAAGCTTTCTTAAGCTTGTATAGGAATATATTATTATTTTGTTGGTAGAATTAGGGCACTTATTTATTATCAATATTTAGTAAAATCATTATTTTTTAATATATGCGTATCAATATTATCAGCTTTCTACTGGCCGATTGTAATGAAAAAGTAACATACATAATTTTGCACTGTCAGAGCCTCGCAAGGACAAAAACAGGATCGTAATTTCTCGTACATTCTATGATATTCTGGGACATACTAAAACACTCTAAAATTTGCTAAAATATTCATGGAACGTGGCGGGAACTGACTAGTAATGTCTGGAGTGATCGAAAAGCCACTGTGTTTTCAATAAAAAGCGAAGCCGTGATACGGCCATTCAATTTTTGTTTTGACGTTTCTACCGGTGCGATGTTGACGACGCGACAGAGCGGTAAGTATGGCCAGTCGCGTAAACCGACAGTAAATTAAGCGAAGTACTTACTTTACGTGCATTAGTTGAACAGAGTTTTCTCGAAAACGTTAACAAGCGATAGTAAAGTGTTCATAGACGAGTGATAAATTGCGAAATAGTGTGAATTCGAGAAGAGTGTTCAAATTTAATTCGTCGTGTGATTTTGAGAATTTATTATTTAAATGATTTAATTAATAATAAATTTCCATTATTTTCTTATGCCTCCCATAGCCCCGTCTCGTGAAAATATTGATTGAATAAATGTGTGTCATTTTAATTTTAATTTTTTTATTAAAACTAATAGAGATGCGAACAATGAATATGTGTTGATTAACTTTTCGAGCTTTTTTAAAATTTAGATAAAGGCTTATACTTTGAAAAAGGTACCTATAGGTAAAAAAGGTACTTGCTAGTGTCCTGGAATGGGACTCAAATTACCGATCATTGGATCACTAGGGGAGAGTCATAACCACTACACCCACAAACTAAACTATTTTATATAATGTTGTATTTATATTTCAAATTTTTTATTGTATTTTTTTTATATATTTTTTTGTAAATCGGTGCTCCGATTTAGTTCGTGTCCAGAGACTTTTTGGTAAATTAATAAAGCTTTGTGAAAAAAAAGTGCTTTAATTTGCCTACCACATCTAAGTTCCGTGGCAATAAATTGACTGTATACATTTTTGCAAAGCAAGGAGAAGAAATAAATAAATATGAAATAAAAAAAAACATTTTCTTAAAAAAAATAGTATAATGTGTATCATCTATGTCAAAAAAAAACTCTTCAACACTTTTGAAGTGAAATATAAGAACCTATATCTTGTTATTTTTATTTCACGGGACTTGTGTAAAACATTTAAATTCAACAAAAATATCAGGTTTTTGGTACGTATCCTCGATTTACTCGACTTGATTTATTGGTGTGGATTATTCAAAACCTTTGATACTTTATACCTCCGGAAATTTTTTATTCAGAAACATGAAGTTCAAGAAAATTTTAACGACATATCACTAGGATCAAATTGGTAAATTTGAAATATTTTGCTATTAGATATATCCGATTTGTAATGGTGTTTTTTTTAGGGGCGAAGAACTTCAAATTGAAATAAAATACAGAAAAATATTTTACATATCCATAAAATTGACTTTATTTAACAAATAATTTTTTGGCATTAACAAATAAATATGATTTAAGGCATTACGTACCTAGCTGGCTCGTACATGGCGCAATCTAGAAGTCCAATGTTCACACATGTTTAGCAGTAAATAAGGCTATATTTTGGCATTAAAGCGTTCATAAACCAGAAAAAATTAAGCACTTGGAAGCTAAAATTTGACGAATTCTTGCCGAAATACAGCCTGATTTACCGCAAAGAGTGTGTGAAAATTGGATTTCCAGATTACGCCACATACGCGGCAGCCACAGTGCTACATGCCAAAATCATATTTAAATATTAATGTAACAAAATTATCTGTCAGATAAAGCCAATTTCATGGATGTTAAAGACATTATTTCAATTTAAAGTTTTCCGCCTCTCAAAAAACACCCTTTATTACTGATTCATGTAAGAGTACGGTATATATGATCGACATACATTTATTTTTAACAATATTTTTTTGTGTATGTTCTGAGATCACAATTAATGGATTTTGCCCATAGAAGGATAATTATTCCTTAAAATAAATTATAATATAAGTTATTTATACAGTAAACGTGTATGGAAGTCTTTAAAGGGTGGCCCAGGGCTGATGACCTGTCTTCTTCATGGGCGGTCCCTCGTTGCGAGGATGGCGTCTGCCATGTTATTAAATATGTGCCTGAGCGTGGCTGAGGAGACCTATTCGGGAACCGCACACCCTTTCACCAGTTATGCACATGACGTGAAATTTGATCGTTTCTGGATTACTGGAAAGAAGAAGAAGATACTGCAGCAGGTGAGATACATTTCCCCCTTTCTCCTAATTTTTTTGGTTAAACAGTTCATTTAGTATCACACAATTTACCCCATCTATCTCCTATCCTTAAAAATCTGTCAATTTATCCTCATACCTCACGAGTTCGTCGATTTGTGTCGGATTATATCCTCTCTCTCTCTACTTATATATAACTTCTTATTGGGAGGCTTGCCTGATCTAAAACTCGGCACAAGAGGTGTCTTTGACGGCGCCTTCAGATTTGTCTATTTGGCATCCATCGATTCATTTGATCAGGAATATCATAAAAAGTATTTCTAATATTGTAACAATAAAATAATGTCTGTTTTAATTTAAAATATTCAAGTTTCAACGTTTATATTTAAAAAAAAAGCCAAATATTTTTTCATGGATTTGATTTTTCTATACATTTTTCTTATTGATTAATTAATTTGGTTTTAAAAAAGATTTTAGTATTTTTTTATCCACTTTTATTCATTAATTACACCTAAGTACATGTTTCAAAAAAACCTTTCCATCATCAGGGTTTTTTATACGTGTCAAAATATAAAAATGAATGATGTTATAATGAAGGTGAAATTAATGAATATAAGTAGATTAAAATAAATAATAAAATCATTTTTTTTAAATGTCAAACTACGCAGTTGTTCAACTAATTGAAAAAAAAAGTTTATATTTCAGATAATACATTAGTGGATTGATTTATCAACTAGCGTGTATTACTGAAAGGTTTTAGGATTCATTAAAACTGATAGGTGTTTTCAAATATAATAATTTATGCATCATTTACAGAAAGATGTATGTATGTATGCGTTGCTTGTATGAATAGTGAATTGTGTTACATAATTCAGGTTTTACAAAAGCGAGGGTTTTACATTACTGGGCCTGCTATTTTTTTTCAGAATGGAAATGTTTTATTCACATTTATCCATTTTATTTTACATAAATAAATACTAACATAAAATAAATATGTCCTTAGGTTTTCGCGGCCGTTCAGAATCTTCTGTGTATAGTTTTCTGGGATATTTTGCCGTGTATATGTGACCTTTCTGGCCAGAGAGGTCACATATACACGGCACTGATATACAACTATACACGGAAGATAAAATTAATACAACACGGAATATTAAATAAACACTAAACACAAGTTTACCTATTGCATTTATTTGTATTAATAAATCAAAAAGTGAATTATTATGGAATATTAGATGTACCTAACCTTCATGTAAAATATAGCTATATTTTAATTTTTATGCTCTGTTTATGTAATTAATTTCATGAATGCGATGATGAAAATACGTAACAGGAATTGGAAATAAAAAAATCTTCTGATTTTGAATTTATTAATTTATTCGGCATTTTCAACTTTGACTTTAGGCGGCGGAAAAAAATGACAAAATTTTTAATTTCTAATATCTCTGGATAACTTTGGTTTAGAAAAAAAATTTTTGACAAAAATAACGTAAAATATATATTTTATGGGCTCTGACAAAAAAATTGGCTGTAAAAGAATTTTATCCTTAATGGCGATTTGATAATACCTGTATAAGAAAAAAAGAAATAAAATCAGTTGTTCATTTACCATAGACTTTTCAAGTTCAAGGCTGTTTTAGGTGATATACTCGTATATATTCACTTGTGTGTTTAATGGAACCTCTCTATCTTTTTGGTTCTTAACCACTTTTTTGGGTTTTTTCACACGATTTTAATGTTTTTCAGTGGGTATGAAATATAAATGATTATGAAATTTTTAATGTTTAACATCTTTACGCTCGGTTCATGGGAAGTCACAGACTTCTTTATCGACTCATCCATGCTTGTTCGAGCTGCAGACCTCTTTACCGACTGCTTATAGCAGTTTGGACGAGTCGTTACTTAAGTTACTGAGAAATTAATGAAGCGTTACTGAGAAGAGATTTTACACATCATTTGCGACTATTGTAAGACTCGCTCAATTCTTTTACCTTTGAGAATAAGAAACATCACATCACACCGTGAGTGCAAATTTATCACATTTCCAATACATGAATTTTGAGATAATGAGGTTTGATATTCTTTTTCATATTCAAACAATAGAAAGCGATAAAGGTGATACTTTTGTATATAAACAGGATACAATAAACTATTGTATTTTGCTTTTACTTTAAGGTTGTTCGATACTAATATGTACTAGTCTTAATATATCTTGATGAAGGAACGTTGTTTCCGAAACAGTTTGGTTTTACCAAAAATAAAGTGGTGATGAAGAAAGTAAATTTGTTTAATTATAGGATACAATATTATTATTTTTTCATATTTCTTACAATAATATAACCACAATTTAAAAGGAATATTTTTGCAAAAAAAGTATCAATTGCAAATGTGTTACTTTTCGCTGTGATGGAAAGTCACACAAATATGTAATAAAACTACAGATGAACAAAAAATGACATTCTAAATGAGCTTCCCTTTTGCACATCATAAAAACTATGGGTTTCAAATTTATCACGAATATGTTCAAATATCAGACGTATTGGTATATGAATTGCAGTCAGTTTTAAAACAGTCTTTTAAATAGATTTTTAAAATAGTGTTGTAATCCTCGAAAGTCCCTGCTATTTGAGGGATCTTAAATGATGACGCCAGCAGTCAAGCGTGCAAATACATATTTTGAGTAACTTCATACCTATTACACATCAATACGATTATTCGATTCAAATCCGGAGAAATCCAGAGAAAACTGTTAAAGAGTTATTTCATTTTATGGCTCAATTTGTTTAGGAAAAACATACAAAGAATAATAATGTTCATAAATAGAGTTGTGAAAAAATCATACAACAGCACCAGGGCATAGGGATGTGTATTGTATATACTGTACACCTATTTAGATTAGGGTTTGCACTACCGGTTTTCGGTAAATATGAATCGAATCCGTTACCGAATTATAAGTGAATGCATTTCTAAGTACCAGTAATTCAGGTAAATTATTTTTCACTTTATAATGTTTAACATAATAATATTTTTAAACTGCGCTATTATGTGACGATTTTAGAGGATAGTGGAGTGTTTTTTTGTGGTTCGTTTAGGCAGAAATTAGTGAAACACAGCGTAATAAAAGGCGCCTAAGTGTATTGGGGATTCCAAATTAACCTTCGCAAAAATAATCAAGCTTATAGCTATTCATCTCACGGTAACTATTCTATCTTTCGAACAATTTTTTATCTCCGAAGTCCAGTTGCACTACATATTGACTCTTTGAACACTCTATTATTGCAATTGCATAATTTATTAAAATAGTTTTAAATCTTCTCCTTTAAGTGTCCCGTCGGGTCCTATCTTTAAGTCATCTCAAGTCTTAAATAATCTGTTTATTTTATATTATCACTGTGTTGTGTATTATTTGAAAATGATTAAATTCATATTCGTATTGATTCATAACAATATGATTGATTTTATTATGACCGTAAGATATTTATCATGCATTAAAACGATTGACAAATGAATGGATGCGATAACGCATCAACCTTTGCTCTAATTAATAGCATCTGAAAGAAGACAATTTCTTTTAGATAACGCTGTGTATATAGTATAGTATTAAATCTTTATTTCAAATGAAAACTTTTTTTTTTTAAATTTTTAAAATTAAAAAAAAAAAAAAATTTTTTTTTCATGTTTTATATCATTTTCCCTTTTTACTTCCTTTCTTTTAACTCGTGGCGTCTGCTTGCTTGCCGGCTTGCCGTCGAAAAAACTTTTTCCCGTGATCCAATCGAGCTGAAACTTAGCAAGTAGACTCGTGGCGACGATCAAGAAGATCTATCAAATTTTCATTAAAAAAATTAATAATTATAGCATAATTTCGGATTTTTATAAATATTATTGGTTTTTTCAAATTGGAATTATTAGAAAAGTTTGATTACTAGCAACAGCGGCCCGATAATGTCGCGGAATATTTTGTAAATTTGAATTACTCCGTCGGTATACATAAAAGGTACTTCACTACGAATGTCGAAAATCTAAATTGACTGACAAATGTTTTTAGAATTTAATATTCAAAACATGAAGTGTCTTATCAAACCTCAAAACATCTGACATTTTAGAAATATATTAAATTACTGTAAGTTTAGTGTTATGTTATTTGTTTTAATTCGTCTTTATTTGTTGTTATATTTTACAAAGAAAGGGAGTATAATAAAAACTTGGTTTTTATGGGTTACTTTTTTTTAATTCTCTTCAAACGTTGTATTGGTATATTTTTGGACCTAGCCAAAGCTTTCGATACGGTGTCTCATCCACTGCTGCTGCACAAGTTATCAGCTTTGGGAATAAGGGGGATGGCTTTGGCGTGGTTTGAAGATTATCTAAATAACAGGGTTCAGGTAGTTAAATCGGGCGACCACTGCAGCAACCTCCACAAAACATCATATGGAGTACCGCAAGGAAGTGTTTTGGGACCCACGCTCTTCCTCATATATGTCAATGAAATGTGTAACTCCAATTTAGAAAACGGTAAAATAATTTATAATAACAGTGCTTCTTTTTCAAGATGATTCCTGGGAAGATGTTTTAAAAAAGGCACAAAGTGGATTGAATCGAATAACATCATGGCTTGACAAAAATCTACTAACAGTAAATGCTTCAAAGACAAAATACATGTGTTTCTCCATCAGTAAAAGAACAGTAATAAAGCAGCCCAAAAATCTACTGATTCACACATGTCAATCAAAAGATAAACCCTGTGATTGTACTAATCTGCAGACAACGGAAGATATACGATATCTAGGTGTGTACATAGACCAGCATCTAAACTGGAGAAAACATATTTTGAATCTTACAATCCGAATAAGAAAGCTTGTTTATTTTTTCAAAGAAATTAGAGATGTACTCGACGCACCGACAAGAAGAAAAGTATACTATGCACTGTGTCACTCACTCATTAATTATGCAACTGTCAGTTGGGGTGGTGCAGCTTGTACTATATTAGATTTGTTAAGCAAAGCCCAGAAAATGGTATTGAGAGTTCTTCATAAAAAGCCATTTCGTTTTCCTTCAGAAGAACTTTTCAGAGAATGTCACGTCCTGGACATCAATCAAACATATTTACTCAACACTTTAAAATATTTTTTCCGACATAAACAAGATCACCAACAAATAACTCACTCACATTCAACAAGGGCACAGGTGAACTGCAACTATCTTGTACCAAAATTCAAAAAAACTTTTTCACAAAGATTTCACCTCTTCCAAGCACCAAAAACATTCAATACTCTTAACACTAAACTTAAAACATGTAGCCATAGTCTGGCGTATTTTTCTTCTAAAGTGAAACTCTGGCTGCATGAAAAGGGAAGGAAGCATGCCCAAAACCTATTAAAAGCCATCATATAAACTAAATTTAAAATATACTATTCCTTCAAGAACATTTACTGTCACTTACTGTCTTACTGTTACTGTCATCTTTTTAAATACTTTTAATTGTTTTATTTTATTTTATTTTATTAATATCCTATTCAGATCATTTTTTTCACTTACTGTCTTACTGTTACTGTCATCTTTTTAAATAATTTTAATTGTTTTATTTTATTTTATTTTATTAATATCCTATTCAGATCTTTTTTTTCACTTACTGTCTTACTGTTACTGTCATCTTTTTAAATACTTTTAATTGTTTTATTTTATTTTATTTTATTAATATTCTATTCAGATCTTTTTTTTTCCTTTGTCTATAATATAATTAATTAACACCATTATTAAATTGTAAACATTTAATTATTACTATTACTTAATTTTAATTGGCAATAAGATTTATTCACAAATGTTATATAAATAATAATTATTCTTGAACATTATACTACTGGAAGAGCACTGTCTGCTATAATACAGTAAATTACTAGTGTAGCAGGCAGGGCGTCAAATCAATTTAGTGTTTACTTGCTGCCAAGACACTCAACAACAATGAAAAAAGCTTCATTAAATTTTGTAAACACTGTAAACATTTGTAACATTGAACATTGAATAAACATTTGAATTTGAATTTGAATTTGAATTCATAATTCTCTTTTTGACACCCTCTTGATTGATTCATATGCCGGTATTAAATTAGAGTTTTATCAATTTACCGGTAATTCCCTTTCCGGTAAATTTGCATGCCCTAGTTCAGATGAGACTTCCTTGTGCTGCTGGCTGTTTGCATTTTTGTTTACCTGGTGGTGTTCAGGTTTATTACGGGCGTATTTCGATAAGCCGCGCGATCCGTGGGGCAAAAATCCTTTCACTGAAAATGCAAGGGTTGCGAAATAGTTTCCACTATCTGAGCACCAACAAAGGTGACTGAATAGTCAACATTACTTTTGCAGGGAAAAAACTGCTTCCGCGAGCAAGATTACAACGGGAAATTTTATGCAGTGCATTAAATTACATTGCCTTTATTTTGGTATATATATATATATATATATATATATATATATTTCGTCACTCCTTGCAATTAATTATATATTTGAATAAGTAGAGGTAAAGACACTTGCCTAGTAATCCATTGGACGCAGATTCGACCCTCATTTCACACTAGCAAGTTTGTTTTATTTTTCACAGCAGAGGCGTTTTAGCATGGCTTTAAAATATTAATTTGGCAAATTGTGAAGGGAGAAAAGATTTCCCGCCAGACCGGAAGAATTCTTTCCTATTCGTTTGTGTTCAGTGAGTGGTCGCGTATGTGAAAAGGTGAATGAATGTGTTTAGCAAAACTTATAAAATGAATGTGGGACAGATGAGCATTTCAATGCATGGTGTATATTATACTCACTGTTCCACGTTGCGGTTGTTTTTAATAATCTTTAGAAGTTGGGTTTTGGACAGCAATATTATAATGAATGGTCGTCGCTATGGCAAGCGGGAGGCAGCATGACGCGTTGATCGTATTTTCAACCTGATTGGTCAAAACGGTTGCTGCGTACGCCTAGAATCCGGGAAAGCTCCCGTTTACCGCAATAGTATTCCGTGTATGCATTTCGATTTTATTTTTTATTTATTTTTATACAGATCATGAATTTTAGTTATTTCAGTTATAGTAATATGTTACAGAATATTTTTTTTTACGCTTCAACAGACCACGAGGCCCAATTACAGGAGCGAAATACATCACAAAACACCCAGGCTTGAGTAAATCACACAGATTAATTTGTGATTTCACCGTATAAACTGTACGCTCATTCAAAAAATTAATTAAGATAAATAATAGAAGTCTCACAGAGACGAAGCTATTTATATGAGAAACGTGTATGGAAGTCTTCTTTAAGGATGGCGGCCCGAGGTTCACAACCTGTACGAGCTGGCTTAAGTGATCACTCTTCACAATGCGACGTTCATCAATTTCATCGCAAGATCATGCACACAATACCAAATTTTTGAAAGTTGTATATGTTTTAAACGTATATGTTCCAAATCAGAAAACCTTTAATATATTTAAAGGGTCTATTCTATCTGTAGACCTTGTCATAAAATAGTATACACAAAGTGGACAAATCCAATGATTGTGTTCTCAGAACATACATATAAAAATTGTTAATACTATTGAAAAATTAATTTTTTTTTTATAAATATGATTATTTATTTAGATCGTGCATTAACGTATTTAAATAACCTAGAGTATTAAAAATACAGGTTTATTAAATACTAGCTGTGCCCGCGCGGCTTCGCACGCCTTGATTTTTAGTACACTGTTTGGATCGTCATAGAACTTTCGCGAACCTTTCAGAACATTCTCCTTACAGGACTTTCAAGATATTTATTGACTGTACAGGAACCTTCTGGACATTCCGCCACTCAGTTAAGAACCTTATAGAACTTTCGAAAATTTTCTAGAACATTCTCCTTACAGAATTTTCTAGAGTAGGTTTTCAGGAACCTTCTAGACTTATCGACACAGTCGGCGCGTCTATTTTGAAACAATCTGAAGCATTTGCGGCCTTCCCGTAACAAAACAATGTGCTAGAAAGCACATTTTCGTCACCCACGCATAGCCACCCCCACCAAACTCGCATATTTTCGATGTAACACCAAGGGCTATCCACCACCATAACCACTTGTGGGTAGTTGAGGCAGGTTGTGGAGAAAACTTGGCGGGTAGGGAAACACGGGTTTCGCTATATGTATATATTATATATATATCTATATATATATATATATATATATTTAATACGAAATAAATAAATGAAATAAAGAGAAACACACAAATATCAAATAATAAAACTGAAAAATTAAATGCTGGAACCTGGATTCGAACCACGGACCTCTGTGTTTCGCGCACAGCGTGTTACCAATTTCACTATCCCAGCGACTTAACAAGTCGTCAATATTTGATAGTTATATGTTTCTCTTTGAATTATTAATTCACTTATTTATATTATTCCATTTTTATTCGGGAAGTAATCGACTGTTTACGAGAATATCAAACGAAGCTTTGACGTCTTCTCGCTAGTCGATTTCCGAATAATGGAAGTATTCTTTGCTAAACTGCAAATAGAGTATATATATTATTAAACATATTTTTCATTTATTTAAGGAACGAGTCCCGTAATATTTAATACGAAATATTACGAAATATTATTTGATATTTGTGTGTTCCTCTTTATTTCATTTATTAAAATTATCAAAATAAAAAACGCGTTCCAATGCAGTTAACTGACTGTAGTTTCATAGGCTTCAAATAAATACAAAATTAAATACAAATACAAAACAAAAATAGTAAACGAATTTATTACATTATTTACCAACTAGGACAATGGCATTATCAATCTTCGAAAGTTTTCAGAAGATACGTTAAAAGTTTTCCGAGGAGAAAATGGATACATAATTCAGAACATGTAAAACAGGGGGACTTGAAAAACAAACAAAACAAATAATTTATGTATCAGCACGTTAGTATTGACATGTGTCATTTGCCAGTTTTACAACTCAGTAGGGGCAGATTTGTAACACTGTGCAACTGAGCACCGGGCGGTCAAACTAGAGAGTTGCAAAATCGTAACGTTTTTGATAAAAATTGAATATTTCTAATATTTGCCAGATTAATTTTATTTCCTTTTGCATACTATTTTTTATTGAAATAGTTCTCGAGTTGATAATAATTTTATAAATAAAATAATGAAAACATTATTTTAACCACACTACCAAATTCAACATGTTGCGGGAGCGATGCTCCCTTCTTCAGGACTCTGGAGTCACTGAGCATTTGAGATGTCTCATCAATAATAATAATTCGGAATTTTCAAACTATATAATAGAATGCAATCATCTTTCGATATAATTGACGGTTTGAAAATTTTACAAAACAATGCTAGGGATTTTTATTTGGATAATCTAGAAATATTAGAAATTAGGAAAATTATTAATAGAAAATTAAATATTATAAATAAATTAACAAATAAACTTTGTAAACAGCCCTCTATTAAACCTTTTCCCATTGTAATTACTTTGTACCTGCGTAATTGTAACCACGCCCCTTCCAAAATCTAAATATTGAAAAAACATTTATTTTATATCGTCAAGTGTTCACGGCGGTGGGAGATGAAATGAAACGTTCAATTATATTTTAATGAAATAAACAGAGACACTGGAAAAAACTTAACTAACAGCAATATTCTATAACTCACACTATTATGATTTCAAGAAAATTCCACTTGTCTTTGGCGTATTGGTGCACATAATTTGTTTCGCTCAGGTTTGCACTAGAAAATTCCACATTAAGGTACCTCACTCGTGTCGTTAGTCTGGAACCGCTCGCTGTCTGTTTCGCTTTCTCTGTGGTTTCTTTTCTGTCAAAATAAGCACTTCCTGCGCACGCTCCCGTACTATAAAATTAAAAATAAAGTTTGAAAATTTGAAAGGACTTGGAAATTTTGCGAATAAACTCGCGTTTTAAAAAATAGTTCCTCTATAGTTATGTAAAATTTTCTTTTCTTTATTAAAATACCTTTATATATAATTAGTATCTATGAAATACGGTAGAGTGACTAAGTGTGACATAATGTGGTAAGCAATGAATGCTTAGAACAATTGAATGAGTTTGTGTATTTAGATATGTTACGATATGTATGTTTAGTAGAGAAGGCAAGGCTGTGAATGAAATTGAAAGGATAGTGACTGCGGGAAACAAAGTAAATAGTGCTTTGAATTATGGTCATTAAAAATCTGTCAAAGGAAGTAAGACTAGCGGAACATAATGGAGTTCAGGTGCCAACTCTGATGTATGGAGGTGAAGCCTAGAATTGGCAAAAAAAGAAAAAAATCGTAGCGTAATATATAGAATAAAAAAATGATCGCTAAAATTGTATGCCATGTGGAACGAATGAGTGAAGAAAGGATGATAAAGAAAATTTGTGAGGCGAGTGTTGAAGGAACAGAAATAGAGGGCGTCCGCGGAAGACCTGCTCTGACCAGGTGAATCAAATATTTGTAGGATCGCTCTGTTAGAAGCTGCGACAACCGAAGAGCATGCATGAGAAGATGTATGAAAGTGGACGAAGCAAAAGCGGTTTGTCAGAACAGATAAGTGTGGCGATCTACCCTCTCTGCCTACCTCTTTGCTTTAATTTTGCTATAATTAATGGTTAATTGTGGAATTAATTAAACAAATAGGTTATCAAATATCCTAGATCTACCCCTGTTCATTCTTGGAGCGAAGCATTTGTTTCCTTGTCTGTTGTAAATCATCACAATTTAGAGTTGGAACTTTTAACATTGAACAAGTTGCGCTGTGATCTTGATTGACGTTATAAATTTTACGCGCGTGTATGCTAAATACTTGAAGCTGGCAATTTTCAGTAACGGGAACAAGACACACCACGTCAATTCTCGTTAGGAATATTTCAATACATTTCAAAACGTTATTCAAATGTCATGTTATTTCAGGATATTAGATCCCATGTAATTTCGATTAAGGATTCATCCACCAAAGAAAATTTTCAGAATGAACTTTTAATGAAAATTAAATTAATTATTTATTATTAATTGACACTAAATAACTCTACTTGCAACATATTCTACTGCATTACTTTTTTGAATATTTTGTTAAATTTTCGCACGTAGAAAAACTTCTCGCTCGCTGGCAGGTACTTTCTTTATTTACTATCGCTGACACACTATTCTAACGTCACTTAGGCTGAATCCGCGTCACGTGACGCCCTTGTATTTATATGTAAATTCTTTCGAGATGTTCCCATAACTGCATAGTCGTTTCGAGAGACTTGTGGAGCGTTCCAGAGTCAGGAGAGACCTGATTCCAGAGTGTTTCAAAATATTGTTGTAAGTATAACAGTGATACATTTTAAGACGTGTTGACTGCGATAATACTTCAAAAACTACTCGACGGATTTAGATGAAATTTATACAGTATATTTAAGGCATGCGTTTAATCTAAGGGTTTTTTTTTTTACCATTTTTTTTTTAAAAACAGTTAACGATCGCTTTTTTTCTCAATACACATGAGTAAGTTTTCGAAGGCATTTTACTAAATTTGTTCGAAAACAAAAAACTTTGCTTAAGCTCAAAATAAACTATCTATACCTATAAAACTCAATGTCTGTCTGTCTGTTCCCTATTCAAATCTACACCGTTTGTCTGATTTGATTCAAATTTTGCATACTTATGCTTAAGGACTGGCGGGTAACATAAATGAAATTTCCTTCCTATTCTTTTACCTTAACCCGTGCAACGCCGAGTACGAACAGTTAGTTTATTTCATTAAAAAATGAAGTACTGATGGTCGCCGCGAGGCACTATTTGTAAGAGTGGTCAACAATCGAGCTGATTGATAGCTTGGTCAAGAATTTATATTTTCATTTGAAATTTTGGTGAAAATAACTTAACTTGTGTTTTAAATTAAAAAACATACAACAGTAGAAAAATATATTTTTGAAATGTCTTTTTTCACGCCACTGACTACGAGTTAACCCTATAGCACATGGAAAAAATGATCAGGTCAAAAACGTCCTTCTTGTTGGCAAATGAAGATTAAGGGTTTTGGACACATACAAACTCATAGCTTTAATATTTTGTATATATAAATTTTAATCAAAATACATATTCTGGTTTGTTTTCGATTGAGTAATGTGATTCTGTATGTCTTCGATAATTTTAAAAAGTGATAGACTGAGATGATCGATGTGCAAAATTTAGTTATTCGGAATATTTTGAAAAAAATTTTGAAGACTCTTACCATAAGCATAATCACAAAAAAATTACTTGTTTTATTTTCACAGCATGCTTACGATATGCAATAAATAATTACATTTTATGAAAATTCAGAGAAATTTCATTAATTGCATCTACATTAAAAAAACATTATTTAAAAAATAAGATCAAAACAAATTTTGAATGGTATATATATAATTTTATTGAAAAAAATCACAGTAATTAATTCATAAATTGTCTACATTATTACAATATCGTATTATACATCGTACAGTTTAATTTAAACACTTAATAAATATCGGCTAACCATACTCAACAAAATATTAAAAAAACATTTCATAAAAAATAGTATATTATTTTAAACATGGCTTTATAAATATTTAACGTTGTAAATTCAAACAGAAAATGAAAAATGAAATGAAAAGTTTTTTTTCAAACGACCAAAAAATTATGAAAAAGTATAAAATTTCTAATGTTTTATTTTACAAACAAAACATAATTTATTATAGTTTCATAGCATATTGTAATTATATTTTATAATAAACATGTTTTTATTATTTTAAATATATTCTAAGGATTAAGGATATAATTTGTTTATTTATTTTGTACAGAGTGGAGCAAAAAATATATGGATAGAAATTAAATAACAAATAATGAACTTCTATGTTAAACAAATAATAATGTTCCATAGCCAATGCTTTGCTATAAACAAACATTTTTTTTGTAAAATACTATAAGTGATAACCCCTACACCTCTCAAATAAAATTGTTCCACTCTGCATGCACGTATTTTATATATAAGTATTTTTATTCACATTTTATTTACAAATTTTGATATTTCAATAAATATTTCAATTGATATGCTAGACCTAATATATAAAATAAAACTATGAAAGTAAAACAACAATATATTTTTTTTGTGTAATAGGTATTCTTTGAAAATAAGATTTGTAATAAAACAATTTTAACTAAAAAAATGATGCATCATTTGTTTAGTTGATAAATTTATTATGTGAAAAAAAATATTGGCCAAATGGCTGCAACAAAAACGAGCCCTTTCAATTAACAATAAAATAAATTTGAAGAATATTTTCTTTAAGTTGCTGAATTGTTATATACTTATTAGCATGAAATCTTTCGTTATATACAACATAATAAATTTGGCGCAGTAATAGCAAGTAATGGAGCAAGTACATTTTAAATAGGTAATCCTCGATGACAAAATTTCTTTTTTGAAATTGCTACCTTTGCTTTTATACCCCACATTATGTGCAAAAAATACATAATATAAAAAAAGACAAATATTAAAATTTTGAATACATTTTTCAATTAATTATTTAAACGCTCATATTATTTTTAAAATAGTACATTATTTTAAACAAATTTTTATTAATCAAATAGAACAGACATATAGAAAAATCAAATTAATCAAAATATAGAAAAATCAAAAAAAAGAAAATTTAAATGCTACCGGGATTCGAACCAAAGGACTTCCATTCTACCCGGGGATGGTGCGTTATCCAATTTCGCCACACCAGTTTGGTAAGTTAACGAAAAATGTTTGATTTTATATGTAGTCTCTTTTTAATTGATTAATATTTTTATCCCATTTTTAAAGCAATCCGCTTTTTAGTCACAAATATCTTTGTGCATCTACCGCTAGAGGACGCCAGAAATTAATTATTTATTTTTTAATTTTTGGAAACATTTGATACAACATATATATATTATAATAAAGAAAACACATTATTATTGTGAAGTTGTAATTTCAGAACAAAAAATTCACAGAACTTCGTTCTGAAGTTGCAATTTCAAAATAATAATGTGTTTCATTAATATACATTATATTATATTTCTGTTATACATTTGTGCTTATTCAAAAAAAATGTATATAAAAACGTGGTTTTATTTACAAAAAAATACCAAACAAATAAACGTGTAAGCTTTCTAGAGCGTGCTAAATATAAGTATGTTTGTAGGTAGGTTGTTTATACATTTTGTACGCAGGTGTTACTTTCACACAGATGGATAAGGGATTAGCGAAAAAGGTTTTTAAAAGCCAACATAAGGTAAAAAATGGAACCCTTTTGGATATTGTATCAATGTTTTCGTGATTTAGAAAATTATTATTGTAGTACGTTTTCAATACTACTTTTAATCTGAATCCAAAAAAAAAAAAAATTAAAAAAAGGTAATTATAACTTCGTGTGTAGGTACAAAACGTATGTAAACAAATTCTTCAATTCGGTACTTCTAAGATACATATTTACCCTTGAAACTATCTTGCCATACAGTTCGTTAATAAAGCAAGTATTAAAATTATTGTATTTATCGAAATCTGTATTGTATTTTGTAATTTTTTTTTAAATAGAGATACGAACACGGAATACTAGTCACATAAATATTCTTACTATTTTCAAACTAAGCTAAACGCTTGTGCTATGAAAATAGGACTAACTTGCTGGTCTGGAGTGAGGATCGAACCCGTGACCTTTCGATCAGAGAGTTTCCTAACCACAAGACCAACAAGCTACTCATTGTTGTTTTATTTGTTTGTATAAAAATTTGTTGTACAAAAAATGCAGATTGTATTTATAAAACATCTTCATGCATTGTAAACTTCAATTCGAAAAAATAAAAAATTTAAATAAATAAAAAATAATTTACGGTAGCAACTCTGATGATCATGTCTCAGAGGTTTCCAAAACATCACATAATTACAAAAAATATTATTATTATTAATGATAAAGAAAAATAAAAATTTAGCATTAATATTTAAAAAAATAACTAATATTACTCTTCACAAATCAGGCGCCATTGTTTCAATTGCAAAGTCCCATTAATTTCTTTTTATGGGGATTTTATTCCGATTTTCATACCTTCCGCAAAATATATAAGAAAAGTACAAACACAATAGAAAGAATTCACAAATTCATAAAGTAGAGTACATACAATTTTTATGGCTAAAATAAAAGGTCAAAAAGTCACTAGCTTTAGAATAAATGGTGTATATAATGGTTAATTTCTAGTATTATTAAAAGAAAACAATTTATAAAATTCAATTACATACAAAGCAAATTATTATATGAAATAGAAACATGATTTTGCAATTAATGAAGGTTATTTTAATTAAAGGTACATAGATATTTCTTTAATATTGTTATGAGTTATGTATTTATAAATATGTGAAGTAAAATTGGATAACAGACATGATATATAAATAAATATGTACTTTAAAATATAGTAACAAAAAATTTATGATTTTTAAATTTACGTACTTCTACTAGAATCATCTCGAATATTTTTTTGATCGGAAAATTTATAATTTGATGATAAATACAATTTAAGGCGTCATACGCGTGTGCGCAAATACTAGCCTTCATCATCATCGAGCCAGTATAGAGATGCAATACGTTGGCAACATTATTTTAATTTTTTTAAATTATGTTATACATTATATCAAAAAATTTATAATAAACTGTTATAAATCGTAAAACATAATATAAAAAATACGAGTAGGTCTGACTGAAGTTTTGGATTAAATTAAAATTATGATTCATAAACACAAATCTAATTTAATCTTACAGGTTACCTGATGAATTATATTGTCAAGAACATAGAAATAAAGGAATTCCACAAAATCAAAGATTTCCGAACGGTTTGAAACATTTAAGAAGATTTTGGAAATCCCTGAAATTCGGTCGAATGTGCATATATATATATTAAATCTAAGGCTTTCACGGGTACAATATATGTTAGTTCTAACTACTTTGGGGGTAACCCGCGTCAAATTCTGGTCGTCAGGACCAGTCGTCTGCCGACGTTTCGAACAGATCTCACTGTTCATCTTCAGGGCGCCTTGTCGATGAGCTGCTTCCTCTGGGTCTCCAAAGCTACAGGGGCCGTGTGGTCCGGAGCTCACCGTCAAGTGAAGTTTGAAAAATTCGTCTTCAGGGTGCGCATTGAAATAAATAAAAAGGAAAGAATAATTAATGAACAACAGAACGATAAGCATTCGACTTCCACCTGCACGGAGTAACATTCTTAATAATAATAAGTGTAGAGGATTTCTAATACAAATAAGTATTAATAATAATAAACAAAATCAACGATGAAAACACCGACGCACTTAGAAATCCACCTTCTCAATATTGGTTATGACGATAATAAGTAAATATCGGATTACTAGAAGCCGAGCAAAGCACATTACGGTCGGTCGCTGAAGAAACCCCACTCCTCCACAACAACCTGACACAGAATTTTTCAAACTTTCACTTGACGGTGAGCTCCGGACCCAAACGGTTTGTACGCCTTTTTGGGAAGCAGCTCATCGACAAGGCGCCCTTAAGATGACAGGAGATCTGTTATTCGAAACGTCGCAGACGTTGACTGGGTCCTGACTACCAAATTTGCGCGGTTATACCCCCAAATATTGAACTAACATATATATATATATATATATATATATATGGAAATTCGAGCAATCTAGGACGGAGGAATACCATATCCACCTTATGTTTAATCCGAATAAAAATTGAATTATTAATTATTTTTTTGCTGGTATCAGAGCATGATTATCATTGAAGCAGTATAGAGTATTGTAAAACGTGTATAGCATTGTTAAAAATAAATAAAAACATTTCGAAATTTACGTATGTATAAAAAAACTAAGCAATCTCTAAACAGTCATCCCTTATTACGTTTCGCGCTTGTATCCTGTAAACATCACCACCATCTGCAACCGTTAATAATCCGGCTCGCAGAATATCCCTGAGCCATCTGCTCCCTTCCCAGCAATAAACCAAGTTTAGTTGACGAGGGTGCGCGAGAGCCTTCTTGATATAATATGCAGGGTGGAAATAATGCACTTTAGTTTATGGTGGAATCCTTGCACGTGGGACCTGCAGCGAAACGTACACGTGCGGACTCTCAAACGGATTCTCGGGACACTGCGCATTTTTCGCGTCACCTTGGTATCTTGTGAATTTTCTCACCCTTATCTTCAAAGAATCTTTTCGCAATGCAGAGAATGTTGACTATTATAGCTTGCATTGCATGGTAGGTACATCTTTTACTCACGTATGAACGTGTAATAATATTATTATTAATATATTTAATATTTATAGCATTTGTGGTAAGCCATTTTAAAGAAATATTAGTTTTAACATAAGTATTAAAGAAAAAATTGGATGCCTTAACAATAGAGCCAATCACAATTTTGATAGAGAAACAGGAGTTTAAATTAAAATATATATACGTAATTGAATAATTAAATAATAAATTTGGAACAAAAATATGAAATACAAGGTAATCAAAAAGTAACCCATAAAAACCAAGTTTTTATTATATTCCCAGTCTCATTTACTAGTGGAAACTGGTTTGGCGCTTAACCTACGCGGTGGGCTTCGGTCGGGCGACGCTACGAAAAGGAGTAATGAAAAATTTCCAAAATTATAATATAATCAGGTTTCGCGTCTACCAGACGAGTTGAAATATTTTCATAAAACTTATTAATTTGTATGAAAAAACCATTTAAAATTTGAAAAATCCAAAAATTTATTAATTTGTTTAACGAAAATTTGCCAGATCTTCTTGATCGTCGCCACGAATCTGCCTGCAAAGTTTCAGCTCGATTGGATCACGGGAAAAGAGTTAAAAATCGATCCAAAGTTTTTTCGTCCGACAAGCAGACAAGACGACAAGTAGACGCCACGAGTTAAAAGAAAGGGAGTAATAAAGAGCAAAAACTAATAATATGGTATCTGTTAGAGCAATTTCCTAATTTTCTTTTACTCTGTTTCGGATTTTCTACAGGGAAAAATTGAACTGGAAATTCTCTAGATATGATAAATGTCGCTTACCAGATAGATGTTTGCAGAAAACTTTCGGTGTCGTTCTCTATCCGATCTCGGTTCTTCTCCATCCAGCTACAAAATCCGTTGACCAAATGTTTAGTACGATGAAATTATATTTGACACTTTTTATCTGCCGCGACCAAATTAACCGTTGGTTCCGAGATGTCAAAACAATCTATGGTTTGCAGCAACCGTCACACACAGGGAACCTCGCGCTCATAGATAATTTTTTTATCAAGTCCCCGACCAGAGACCAAAGGATTTTTTCCCGAACAGTAATTTTTATTCCTAAAGCCATAAAAAACAATATTCCTTTAATTAATAATCAAATGAACTTTCCTTAAAGGCATCTCTTTGATTCAACATTATTGAATTAAACAAAATACTTGTCAACATCCCCTTGAGTGCCCATCACCTCTTACTCTCTCAACCCCTCGGATTCTTGACCTATTTTGGTTGGCATCTTAGTGCATGTTAGCCGTCGATCAGATTAACACACATACGGAAATATTAATGTATGAATAGTGCTATAGTTGTGGTGTGTATTGTTATTTACATAGTGGTTGTCCTGACGAAGAGACTGGTATGTCTCGAAAACGGTAAACTAAAAATCTCAGTAAGTGAATTATATGCTAAAATAACTAAAATTTTGTAATTAAATTATTTATTAATTTTTTGCATACATATTATTACAACGGCTGTTGGTGATTTCTTCTAACCAACCGCACAATTTAATGAAATAGATTTCCGGTACATAATGATACTCCGGTAAGTACATAATTTCAATTCAATTCAATTTTTCCAATTCAATAATGAAACTAGCTCCATGATAACGAATCGAGTAGGAGATAGATGCGGACTAGGTAGGGTTAAAAAAGGTTTTGGGAAAGGTAAAATTGCTTTAGTCTGCTTTAGACTATATTGATGGTTTCTGATGATGCAAGGTATATGAGTAGTTGATTCCATAACCTAGCTGAATGCAGAAGATTTCATTATTATGAGTAGGGATGGATAGTGAAGTATTGTCAGCTGAATGGAGTGGAAGGTCCTGATTAGTTAGAAAGTTGGTTTGGATTTCATGTATGAAGGTGAATGATGATAAAAAGGATATTATAAAGTAGATATAAACGTAAATGCCTTGTCGGATGGTAGGCCAATGGAAAAAATTGCGAAAAGATGAGATGTGATACAATTTATAAGGTTGAAGATGAAACGAAAAGATTTTTTGAGAAGAGAGAAATTTTGAAGGCATTTCAGTATATTGAGGTGCTTTAAATTGATATCCAGATGACACAGGAGAAGAAATAGGAGTTGCGTAGATAACTTCCCTTTTTGGATAATTCAATTATAAATTTGACTTTGAATTATAGGTTTTACATATGCTTTGTTACTGCTTTTGAATTTGTGAATCTAAAAATTGCTTCCATTTCCTCTACTGTAATAGTTATAATAGTGGGAATGGAAGCAATGTTGAGTAATTCTCTAAAACAAACATAAATATCTATAATCAAAAGGATAAATTTTGGATCATGAAAAATATGTGATACATTTTTATTGATAATACATTTAAATTTATCGTGTAATTGATATTATTATCGTTAACATTTAATACAATTTCGGTAAATAATTTTTTGATTTTTAATTTATATTTATTTGAATAAATAACCTTTTTTATACGCATAATATTTACATAAAGTAGATTTCTTGTATGGCGCCTAAATATAAAGTGTGTTTATGTAGAAGGGGTATTTACATCACCAGTATAATCGTAACGTAAGAAGCCTGTTAGAAGCCTCAACAACCGTCGAGCTTGCATGCGAAGATGTATAAATGTGGATGAGGCGAGAGTTGTATGTCAGGACAAAAGAGTGTGGTGCTCTATCCTCAGCTTACCCCCACGGAGAACGGCGTGATGGCAAGTAAATAAGTAAGTGAGTAATTACAAACATAACATTTAAAAAAAAAACTAAAAAATCAATCAAGAACAGCAATTAAGAGAACAGTATTATTAATATTAGAACCTTTTTTTAAAATAATATTTGAATCACATATATGCCAATTAAAACATAATCATAAAAAAAACATTGCAATACAACGCAACGTATACTGACAAAGAATAAGAGAACAAAATATTAAACTTCAATAAAAATCACGTAGTGCAACAATTAATCCAGGATAACAAATGTAACAGCTAAGGAAACATATAAAAAGTCAGAAAAAATGAAGTTAAATAATTATGATACAAAACAAAATATTGTCAACTTAGTTACAAAAAAACACTTCAGTGTTTGTCTCCGAGAAATGAAAATTAAGTGGTTATGGAAGGGCAACGGGACGGGGATGTGGATAAGTATGGATTGACGTTGGACTGTATTTTGGGGGATAAAAGAAGAAAAACGAAATAGCCGCTTACCGCCATTAAAAGAATGTTCCTCCTCCAGGTTAGTTTCGCTGCGATGCTCGATCAATCACTTCCCAGATTTATGAACAAGCTGTTGTAAAAGTACGACAATTCTTTCGCAAGGTCATTTCGAGCATCAATTCAATAAGTATTGCTCTCAGGACACGACAGAGAATGACACTTTACACTCGATAGATAGATATTGACTGTGTGGATAAGGTAGGATGGAAAAAATGAGGGGGGGTCGTGACGTAAATGCCAGATTCGTGTTCGCGAAAATTAATAAGCCTAGAAATGCAAATACTGAACAGTGCTCATTTTTAGAAGGCAGATTTCTGTTGTTATATTTTAACAGTTTATTAAAAACATAATAAAGCAAATAAAAATAAAAGAAAATGACATTTATAACATGCTTTTGTACATAATTAACAACTTTTTTTCATTTGCTTTTTTTATATTATTTACTTCATTTTTCACAGAAGGGAAAAGTTTATTGAAATATTTGACACCTGAAAAATGTAATGGTGCTATATATTTTTCTTGTTAACAAATAAGAAAATATTAAGAGGAATATTTTGTTATTATACAATGATGAATTAAAATGAAAAATGACAAATAAAGTAATTGGAAAATATTCTACATGAGTTCCATTATATTTTATATTTTACAACTCGAGTTTCGAGGGGAGTTACTAACTGACTATATTCAAATATAGATTTTGTTTTACATGGATCAGGTCAAAAAATTTAGAATCAATTAATAAGGTACTTATAAAAGAAGTCGAAGTAATTGGTGTAAAGGTGGCCGATATGGGAATATTGAGAATATTACATATTTTAATACTTCACCTCTCAAAACTCGAGTAACTTATTAAATATAAAATATAATTCAATTAAAGTAAAGATAAAATCTTTGTTTTCCATCCACTTTAATGATCTCCATGATTAATCTTTACAATAATAATAATAAACGAAAATTCTCATTTTCAATTAAAAACAAATAGAATTTGATTACTATGCCAATGCGAATGAATATTAAATCGACAATCATATTGATCACTACTAATTACACAACAAGTTAAATTTTCTGTACATAAATATATTATTTACACTAATGTTTAAAATTTATTCAATGTAATAAAAATCGTACATTTATTTTTTACGAAAA
>JADDOH010014803.1:0-52187 GCA_016648135.1 Agrypnia vestita | reverse complement strand
GTACCACAGACACTGATAACCGATAACGGAAAGCAATTTATTTCACGAGAATTTAAGAACTTCGCGACCTCTATGGGGATATCCGATCTGTTCACCAATGCTTACTATTTCCCGCAAAATAATCCTAGTGAAAGGCAGAATGCCAATATATTAACTGCGCTGTCGATTCTTGTACAAAGCAACCAAAGGGACTGGTGCGCTAAGCTACCAGAGATCTGTTCGAGCTTAAACAACTGCATGAGTATTGCTACCGGACATTCCCCATTTTCTCTCATGCACGGGTTCGAATCTATTCCCCACGGGAGTTTCCACCTGCCGATGTCCAACAGAGGAGTAGAATCCGACGAGGAAGCCCTAAGGCAACGGCTAGAACATCTAAGCGATATGGAAAAAGTATATGACCAGGTCTCCTTGGCTCTACTGAAAGCTTTTCAACGGAATGCTGCGCGATATAATCTGCGAAGGAAACACCAAACCTTTGTGGTGGGACAGACGGTGTGGAGAAGATCTTTCATGCAATCCAATGCTGGGAAATATTTCACGACCAAGCTAGCCCCGAAATTTATTAAGTGTGAAGTGACAAAAAACTGTCTCCATGCATATATGAGCTGACGGATTGTAATGGTAAATTTTCCGGCAAATTTCACTCGCGAGATTTAGTCAAATTCTAGATAATAGCCTCGTCTTTTCCTTTACGTTGATTCCGTCCGGCAGACATAAAAGAACCGGAAAACGGAACTTGATCGCGTTTCCTTTTGCGCATCTCCAAAGAGCGATCATTTAACATCATGTAACTTCGTCTTTTCTTTTACTCCAGACCTGTTCGTCTGTTAGTTCGTCTGCAGACGTTAAATAACCGAAAGCAGGATTTGGTCAATAAGGGCCCTTTGTGCTCCAGTTCACCCTTATTGATCAGATGATGGTGCGCGGTTTGCCAGGACCTATGTTAATTGTCATGACACTCCAGTCTTGTCCAGTTTAAGTCTGCTTATATATCAAATCATAATGATCCAGGAACAGGCACCATTGCCGGGATCTCCCGGCAATGGTGCCTGTTGGTGAAGGCATCTGCCTTCCTTTTAGAATTTTTTTTTTCTTCTTTCCCTTGGTTAACCCACGTTTGACACCAATACTTGCCCTGGCAGGAAGTATGAATATTAAGTATGCGTTCCATATCCATATGGCCGCCGGCTATGTCTCTCATTATCTAATTTTTCTTTTACGGCAGACCGCTACCATGCAACAAACAACGTACCACCTCGCTCGCCCTTCCTCACGGAACGATATTTCGAAATTTCATAGAAACGACCACAACCTTTTATGCCACTCAAGTTTGTGTCTACGCGATCATTTCTTTCGGAAATACTTCTCTTGTCTTCTCTTCCGAGGACATAAAGACTCACAAGCTTGCTGAGCCAAGATCGGTTTACCGAACCCCATATATAACCAAGAAAATTTTTATTAGCAACAGAGCATCGGTCGTTACCAAGAGTGTTCGCTTGTCTCTAGTCGTTTTCAACTTAACATAGCTATCTACCCAAAGGTATGTTCATCACAAAAAAAATAATAAAGAAAATAAACGCCACACTTAGCCCCCCCCCCTGTATGATTACGGTGAATGCGACGAATTAGGATAGTATATCTGAGTTTGTTTGAAAGACACGGCCGTGCAAGTTGAATGAATAAATGCGAGAGTATAAGTCAAAACCCCCCCCCCGTGACTTGAAGGCGACTGACCAAGCGATATTCTTGAACGCTACCACTCACTACCTTTTAAAAGGGGATCACCCTATTTGTGGTAGCCCTGATCCACCATGTGGTCGAGCAGAGACCGCGCGAAAGTGAACAACGAGTTCAATACGAATTGACGCCCTACTATTAACGGCGCCCTGGGAACTACCGGACGTGACAAATGCAGGACGAGGACCCCAGCCTTAAGCAAATCATCCAACTGTCGAAAACAAGGCAGGCTTTACTTACACAGGGTGTACCGCGATCCGAAGTACATACGGTATTGTCTTTTATAGAGTTCGTCTCTACTCGGATACCCACTATAGTTGATAAGTTAAATTAAGATTTAGACCTTGCACTAAGCAAAAAAATCCCAGGGCTGCCACTATGTATATAAATAGACACGTCCTCCCGCTAGGTCGTTAGTTTTTAGGTATTAAGTTTTTTTTGTATTTCGCTATTTTTTAGGTCACGGTAGTTATCTTCATTAACAAATTGTGTATCGCTTATTCGTTTTGAAAATTCACATGTTACAAAAACTATTTTTTATATATGTAAAAAATTTTTATCGCTTATTTCGGTACGCCTGTTACCATCACACCATGGTAACGGGGCTGTCCCGTCGTTTGTTTCCAAAATTCGTTTTGAAAATTCACATGTTACAAAAAACTATTTTTATATGTATAATTTTTTTTATCGCTTATTTCGGTACGCCTGTTACCATCACACCATGGTAACGGGGCTGTCCCGTCGTTTATTTCCAAAATTCGTTTTGAAAATTCACATGTTACAAAAAACTATTTTTTTATATGTATAATTTTTTTATCGCTTATTTCGGTACGCCTGTTACCATCATACCATGGTAACGGGGCTGTCCCGTTGTTCATTTCCAAAAATTCGTTTTGAAAATTCACATGTTACAAAAAACTATTTTTTTATATGTATAAATTTTTTTTTATCGCTCATTTCGGTACGCCTGTTACCATCACACCATGGTAACGGGGCTGTCCCGTTGTTCATTTCCAAAATTCGTTTTGAAAATTCACCTGTTACAAAAACTATTTTTTTTGGTTTACATGAGATTTTTTTATCACTTATTCTAGTACGCCTGTTACCATTATACCACGGTAACGGGATTGTCACTGTTCACCTGAACCTGTGATGACAAAACTTTTTTGTAAGGATCACGTAGGCTTTGACGCGAAGCGGAGTCGCGTGACACCCCTACAGAATGTTCATCGCAAGCCATGTCTTGTATTGAGCCTTGTATGGACCGGACGAGTCAAAATTAGGTCAGCCAGGGTGACGACCCTGAGGTGCTTCGACCTATCCGGGATTCGGGCCGGTTTGTACCGGCGCTAATGAAAACGATAGGTGGTCTTCACACCTGATAATTAATTGAAGTTGGTATTACTGGCAAAAAGGCCATTTTTTATAAAAATATTATTTTTAATTTAACCCGGCGAACAATTCCGCCTATTAGAACCTTGTAACGTTGACAAATCTGCCGTATAGAGCCTACCACTCGCATATTACGATAATTTCCATGTTTTTTTGTAAACACTGACAATCCGTACTCTGTCATGGAGTATCCTCACTCAATGTTGAACTAAGGGTTTACAAACAAGATCCTTGGTGGTACACCGTAAGGCCTGGATTCCCTATATAATTATTAATTTACCAATGAATCCTTTTTTTTGTTTGTTTTTTTTATTATTACCTGATAAGGGAATGTGTAATGCTTCCTTTTAGACAAAAAAGGAAGTATTACTATTCTGTCGTAACAAAATAAATTTAAAATAAGTAAATATTACATATTCCGTCCTAACCAAATAATACGCGAAATCGCACACGTCGAGCGAGGCGGCCGGAGCCAGCGCGCGTAGGTTACACACACAGGCTTACGAGTCACACACACTATGATAGTATCCCTGTCCACTGCCGTCGCGGGGCCTCCGGGCAGGAGACGCAAGGCGTGCCGTACGGGCCGCGCTGCCATACTCTTGGAGCAACTGTACCGGCGCGCAACCCCCCCCCGCACCCTCTTCCGCTCCGCGCTAATATAGGATAACTCCGCGCCCGGCACGCCAGCCTGCACCAGTCAGTCTTCGAGTCACCATCCGGGAACCGAGCTCTGCGGTGCGTTAGCTACGCCGTCCGCCCTAAGCAAATTACGGCCGCCATTTGTATAAAAGTTACGGTGCCGGAATTGTTCGTTGTAAATTTTCAAATGTGAGCCAATAACATACCTCTCGCCGTGTTACAAAGCTAAACAGTGTGTTCAAACGATTTAATAATATACTTCCCGCCGTGTTACAAAGCTAAACAGTGTGTTCAAACGATTTAATAATATACTTTCCGCCGTGTTACAAAGCTAAACAGTGTGTTCAAACGATTTAATAATATACTTCCCGCCGGGTTATAAAGTTAAACAGTGTGTTCAACTAGTTTAAACGCATATAGTAACTAGTTCGTCGTGTGAGACAATGTCGGTCTCACAATAAATACATTATAATAATCGTTCTCTATGTTTTTATAAACAACCAGGGTGAAGTAAACCAAAGTTAAAAAAAAAGGGTTCCTCGCAAGCGCCTTGAGCCCCCTTTGCAAAAAATATAATACATTACTATTGGCGTCCTGAACATTCCCCGCCAACAAGGGGTATAATAAAAACAATCGTTTTCGTCCCCTATTAAACAACGCCTGTTCTTTTAAGTTTTAATAAAAATACCGTGCTTTGGACTTCATAAGATTCAACCGTCATTGGCGTCTTCTTGTTTAAAAATCACCATAAACTTCGGGCGCCCGGTTCGGGCATTCCGATCGATCAGCTGACGGAGGACAACCGTCCGCCGACTCCTACAGCTGGTCAGGGCTGGCACCCTTACTAAAGGTGGTCGATCCACTCCATACTCAGAAGAAAAACTACAGGTTTCAAGTGTTTGATTATACCTATACATAATTTACAGCAGCCAATTATGGCCAATCTATAACATTCGCAAACTATTTACAAAAAGTTACCAAAGGGATAACCAAGTGACATTAATCGAACTCAAGTGATGTAACTTTTAAAATAGGAAACACAAAGTCTGTTCCAATCCCTGTTCCTACTTACTCTTATATCCCATGAGCCTCTACTGGGCCGACCTCTGGAAGCTTAACTATATGTAAATTAATATTCTGTATTGGACCCGACTGTGATTAAATTCCGTTATAAAGGAGTATCCATTTTGACTTTAGTGGCCACCAGGGTCATACTTGATAATTCGGCGCTGTGTTTTTCCTAAACCTTTTTACTATTGTATGTCATTGTCCCGTATGAAACCATGTTTATAAACTGTATAGTATACTGTAAAATTTGTGCCTTTTGAACTATTCTCTGTGTACTGAACTGACTGGATAACATCTTTGTAATTAAACCTCATGTAAAAACCATACAGGCCCTGTTCTTTTTATTTTGCTTTCTCCATACAATTCCCCAACCAATCTGAAAGAAAGTAACGGGAATGGACCACAACCATTGAGGCTTAGAATCCTGGTAAGATAACCCTGAACGTGGTTGGTCAGTTAGATCGTGTAGAAGAAATTCTACATATGAGAGAGCAAGTACGTTCTCGGCTAGCAAGTTAATTATTCACAGTATGGGTATTAAGTTAACAAAAAAAAACTAGCAATTTTGATGTGATACGTGTCCGTTTACGTATCTCTATTTCAAAGATAGATTTTTTGGATTCTCTAAGAATGATTAATAATTACATAATTTTTTTCTAAATTTTTTCTCTTTCTTTTCTTTTGTTTTATTTTTTATAAAAGTATCAACTTTATTTATATGATAGTAAAATACAGTAATTTTTTATTATTTTCAAAGATTTAATATATATCAAACTCGAAATTGAGTACCTATTATAAATCGACATAATGTACTAAAAGCAAATGTTAATTTAAAACCTCGTAACGTTGTATTTTATTCTATAATAAACTAGAAATAAAATAATTGAATCTATAGATGGTGTTAAACAATATTTCCACTCAACGTAATGAATTGTGCTGCATTTTCCCTATGACCAGTCATTTATCATTTATGAAGCATTTTTCATTAAGCTTCATGCTTTTACCTACAACTTACATAACGTGTGAAGCTACAAACAGACGCTGTTTTAATATTTTGTAGAAGCATGTCTCGAGTTTCCGAGAAGGGACTATTATGGTCGTTGTCACCCTTATATTTCTACTCAACTTTGACTGGAACGCCTCCTTTCAGAATGTACAACGACCGCAACGGAAAAACTAGGTGTAATGCCATACAGTGTAGCGTTTTAAAAGGAATTATTAAAGTCATCATCATCAATGTGATTTCCCAATTTTCCACGTACAAGTATCTACAGTCAGTCAGGCTGACCTCAATAATTTCAATTATTGACACTACGCAAGTTCAAGCAATTGTGTTATGTTGTTGTTTTTCCATCCTATCCAGATCGCTTACGCAAGAAAAGTCAGTTAAATTAATCAACGATTTGGAAAATGTTCAAAAAATGTTAGAAAAATTTGGGTCTGGAGTATCTTACAACAGAGGTCATAAAATCTGTGTTTCAATTATATCGTTTTCTGTAGTACTGCTTTTTATATTGATTATCCCAGACTCCGTTATGTTTACGGCTATGAAATATTATATAAAATACAGATATTTACTTTGCTATTTTTTTGCTTTATTAACAATAAACACTGTAACAAGTCAATTCTGTTATTTTTTGTACATTTTAAAGAAACAATTCGAGTGCGTGAATTCGTTTTTACTAGAAGAGTTTGAGCGTTTGGCGAAAAATCCGAACGTGGCCATAAACGTGAGTGAGAAAATTGCCAGTAGAAATATTTCGGAGATTTTACGGATTCATTTTAGAATTTGTGAAGCTACAAAACTGTTGAATTCCATCTACTCTTTGGAAAATTTAACCATAATTCCTACTTATTTTACGTCAGTTTCGAATCATGCGTATTACATCATTAGTGCACTCACGTCGCAAGATTTTGACCTGAACGATTTTTTTGCCATTTCGTTGTTTGGGGCTGGTTATTTATTGGGGACCCTAGCAATCTTTTTCTCATGTAACGCAACGCAAAAAGAGGTAATTTATATTTTTTTATAACTTTCAATAGTATTTTGTTAACTTATTTCATAGTAAATATTTGATTATTTGCACTTTTCAGGGAGAAAAAATGAAGTTCTATCTGGCCAAATACGTTAGTCGGCAAAGTGATGTAAAATTTATGAGTGTCGTTAAGTATATTCTTCATATTTATTTTCAAAAAACCAATACTTTATATATTTTTTTTATTATTTATTATATTCATATCAAAGTACATAAATTCATGAAATCAATAATACATTCATACAATAAAAACGTTTTACTCGCTATAAATAGCTGACTGCTTATGGTAGGAGTGTAATCAAATAAGTGTTCATAATTTTGAGAAAAAAAATTATGTGTATAGTGAAGCTCGAAAATAAATCACACTGATTATTTAAAATTCTAACGGTAATCTAACTTCAATATCACCGGGACAGATGTACAATAAGTGTTCCTTTTAAATAAAATGTTTGAAAACCTCCACTGTCGGGTGGGTATGGGTATGGGTTGGAGACTAGCAGAGAGACAATGAAATGGGAAATATATAAAATAATTAATTAGTCGTAAAATTATACAAGCTAATTTAATGAGATTTATTCTTCTCTCTTCGGGTCTCTTAAATTCGAATTTAGTAAGATTTCTATTTTTTGTTATGTGTGGCCCTTCAAAAATGAAGTGATATGACAGTTACTTTATAGTGCAACATAATTATTTTAACTTACAATAAATTAAAATTTGTATTATTAGCTATTTTGTTACAACTGTTCCTTACAAAAACTGTACTAATGTTAAGAATTTGTTCTCTTTACCCTGATTATTCTCACATATTTTATTTTACTATATCATCCCAGTTACAATAATTTCGTTGTCTGTCTGTCCGTCTGTCCGTCTATCTGTCTGTCTGTCTATCTGCCTGTCCCCAAAATTTTGTGTAATGTCCGTAAATTTATTCAAAAATATGTTTTCGAAAAATTTTTTTTTTTTAACAATTTCTTTTTCAGAAAATATTTAGTTTTTTTACCAAATTAAGTTCATTCTTGTTTTTTATTTGGATTCCTATGTATTCTTTATTTTTATTTCAGTTGGCTTCTTCTTTTGTGGATCTATTAAAAGAGTCTGTTTTGATAAGAAATGTAGAACTATAATTTGCATTTATTGACATTTTTTCTGCATCGTGCATGATCCTTTTTAATTTTAATATATTTTTACTGTGTATACTTTCTATCAAAATAATTATTAAATATTTATCTAAGGATGTAAAATGAAAAGAACAGGTAATTCTATATACCTAACGAGGTAGGTAGTGACCGAGAGGCTTGCATCATATTATTCTATATTAAGGTATATGCATTATATATGTATATATTAAGTAATCAAAGTTCTTTTGTCCAATAAACGTTGATTTATCGGTACTGAAATGAAATGAAAATTGAAAAAATAACTCAACTTAAATGTATAAAATGTTAAGTCTCATCTCATGTAAATTAAAATAATATACGTTGTTTATACAAAGTTTGTTATTTTAAGAAAAAAAATGTGTGCACCAAAAAAGTTAACAACAAACATAAAAATATATTTTATTAAATTTATTTACCATTTCATTACCCTTTATATTTTGTTATTGTACTTTTATTTTTACTAAATTGTCTTTATTTTTATTACAGATCAGATTAGGTTATTTGCAAAGCCTTCATCAAAAGGTCGAATTTAAAGTTTATGGAATGTATAAACTTGATTTACCATTCTTGAAAACGGTGAGAGCGATTTGATTTATTGTTTTGTTTTGAAAAGAATTTTGTGTAATTTCTGTTCTTAAAGATGTGTTATTTTTTTAGATGCTTGCGTCCACTTGTACCTATCTTCTGATTTTATTGCAATTCAAGACAACGATATAAAGTTCTCCTGCTTACTAAGAATATATAATAAATTCAGAAAGCTACAGAAATCTACGTTAATAAATAAATAAATCATGTTATTTTATGAAAATCTCAAAAGTAAATATATTTAAATTTAAGAACTCGTATAATTTTCACAGAATAAAAATATACTTAAAAGTTGTATATATCATCATCATCTTCATCTCCTTGTAGTTGTCACGAGGATACTTCTTAGTACTCATTAGCGTTAGCATTGTTAGCACGTGTCCAAGACACCTGATTTGTGATTTCTCTTTATGTAGAAGTAGGAGCTCCATGCCGAGTGTGTGCCTTCTGTCGGCACTTCTCGCTCTGTCTGTCAGTGTGAATCTCGCAACTCCCCTTTGAAAATTCATCACGGTAGCCTGGATTATTGCTTTCGCTGTCTCCGTTAGGATCCAAAATTGATTGACATGTATTAGGGTGGGCCTGTACACAGATTTGAAAACAGTCAGTTTGGTCTTGACAGTTTGGATTTTCTTTTTATTAAAAAAATTCTCTTATTTGGAGTTGTATACGAGTGTTTAAATTTTTATGATCTATTATAATCTTAAACTATATTAAAATATAATTTTGTGGGTTGAAACGTCGTCACATATACTAAATGCATTTATATCAGATAATTTAGCGAATGAAAAAGTTAGCTAAGGTAGCTGCTTTATTAAAATGAAGTTCTGTTTTAAATTCAAATAACATAATAATTATAAAATATTAAAATGTTACGATACCTCAAGACAAGCCTCGGAATGGAGGAAGACTCTTGAGGAGGCCAAGACTCACCAGGAATGGTAGAGCCAAGAGTGATGATGATAATGATTATAATTAAGTCAATGAAATACGTATTACTTTAAATGTCACACTTACGTTAATGTCATCTTAGAAGATAAGTTTCATTATCTTTAAACGTTGTTTATTATGCATCACGTCCACTAGTGCAAGAGATTTGCTGACACTTTTACTAATGCACCATTCTGGACGATCAAGGTAAACTACCACATTCACCCAACATTGCTTAAAACACTTAATAGATTGTTAATGAATTCTGTGAATTTTTTTGCTACTTTTATTAAAAATTATTGAACAGACACGACCAATATTGAAATATTAATTATTTGATGAAATAATTCTTAATGCGGTTCTCATTTTTCTCAATATAATAGTTTTAATTGGTTTTATAAACTTTATTTATTTTAACTTTCCCAAAAATGCACCACAAAACCACAAAATTATAAATTTAACAAAACACAAATCACTATAAGATTATACAACCTGCATTTGTGATATTTCAAAACTGTTCATATATTATATTTTAAAAGTTTATAATTTTCCTCGAAGAATATTTTTTCTTTTGAATGAAGGCCTGAATTTTGTGATGACATTATTATTAAAATAAAACACAAATCAATTTGCTTTCACCACTTTATAAGATTATACAATTTACATGTTTCGAGAACAATAATTTCTTCTTTAGGATTCTCTGAATTGTCTTCAGGATTGTACACAGACAATCCTCATTGTTCTCGAATTATTTAGATTGTGTAATCTAATAAAGTGGTGAAAACAAAGTGATTTGTGTATTATTTTAATAATTATGACACCACAGAGTTCAAGCCTTCATTCAGAAGAAAAAATATTCTTCGAAGAAAATTACAAACTTTTAAAATATAATATATGAACAGTTTTGAACATATCAAAAAAATACTGTATTTATTTTGAGCGTTAATATTTTTGTCGCGTATATTGTAGATGTTTTATGTATTATATAAATTACGATTAGGTTTTCTAAAATTTAAAAATGTTTTTATAACTTTGTTTTCACTGTTTTGTTTTTCAAAATATTTAATAATTATTTATCTATAAGCACATTTTTTTTTTTACATAAATAAATCTTTAGCCATACCGTAGAAAGTATATAAATCAATTTAAAATTGGTAGTCTTATTAATCGTTCATTTGTTATTTGTTGTAATATGGCCATTAAAACTTACTAAATTATCTGCTGTATTGATTATTTCCTTATACAATTGTATTTTATTTATGAATTTGCTATAAAAAAAGTTACTTTGTAGTAGATATTATAAAATTTAATTGAATCTGAATTTTTTTCAGGATTGTACACATATAATTCTGAAGCAGGGAACATTGTTCTCGAAACATGTAGATTGTCTTATCTAATAAAGTGGTGAAAACAAAGTGATTTGTGTTTTATTTTAATAATAATGTCACCACAAAGTTCTTGCCTTCATTCAGAAGAAAAAATATTCTTCGAAGAAAATTATAAACTTTTAAAATATAATATATGAACAGTTTTGAATATATCATAAATACTGTATTTATTTTGAGCGTTAATATTTTTGTCTTTTATATTGTAGATGTTTTATGTATTATAAAAATTACGATTAGGTATTGTAAAATTTAAAAATGTTTTAATAACTTACTTTGTTTTCACTGTACTTTTTTTTCAAAATATTTAAAAATGATTTACCTTAAAGCACATACTTTTTTACATAATTAAATCCTTAAACCATACCGTAGAAAGTATATAAATCAATTAATTTATTAAATTCATGGTCTTAATTTGTTATTTGTGTAATATCTCCATTAAAGCTTACTCAAATATGTGTCGTTTTGAATATTTCCTTATACAATTGTATTTTATTTATGAACTTGCTGTAAAAACAGTTACTTTGTAGTAGGTATTATAAAATTTAAAAAAAAATGGTGAAATCTTTTTTTACTTTTTTTATGGCAAATTCGTGTTCGTTTCATGGAACTTAATCTGAAATTTAATATTATGTATTACAGGATATATTTTAATTTAATTTAAAGTTTCAGCTTTTTGTTGAGATTTATCCAAGCGATGAGGGTGAGTTCAAAGAGTAGTGATGCAAAGTAAGATGGTCTTACATAAAAGAGGGATCGTAGTGCTCCAAGTCAGCAAGCTTCTGTTCTTCATTGAGGAATAACGATGTAGCTATCTGGCTGTCTTTTATGGTGGTGCATACAAAGCCTTCAAAAGATTTCAAAGTTTATCTAACTTTAACATTACTTTATCTTCAAAAATAATTAATAATATATTGATATTTGGTTGTATTCATATTAAGTAAAACGAGTAATAAAAATTTCATTTTTTAATAATACACGAATAATTTTATTCGATCATAAATCCCTCATAAATGGAGCCCACATTTTTCTTATTTTTAGAAAGAATCATTTAAGGCGATCGTCGGGCAGAGTGAGCAAATTTCACAATTTTTCCTCATATCTTTTCTTGCGTTTTTATCACATTTTTTAAATATACCATCGTTTTAGCTTTTTGAATGAACGACTTATAACTTTGAGGTGACATATTTAATAATTAAATAAAACTCGACTTGGAATATACACCACTAAATATTTCTTTTCTTTATTCAATATGAAGAAGTTTTTATTATTTTTTTGTATTAGTTTTCAAATAATAATGTCTATTCCTTTAATTTATTCAAGAAAAAAGTTATCTCTTCATTTGATTCAGAAACATTTTAGATTGACATTTAAAAAATATTGATTGTATTATTTGTATGTATCTACTAATATTATTTGATTAATTACACCTACATGTTTCGGAAAAACCTTTATATAACCTTTATATACCCTGACGATGGAAATGTTTTTCTGAAACATGTAGGTGTAATTAATTAAATAATATAAGTAGATACATACAAATAATGCAATCAATATTTTTAAAAAAAGTTATCAACTATCTAAAAAGGATTGAATAAAAAACACTGTAGAAATAAAATAATACAAAAAACAGTGTATCTTAAAACACAACATCGTAAATAAAAAACTAATAGATTTTTCAATAATTAAAATAAATTTAAAATAATTGTTTACTTTATAATATTAGAAAAAAAAAAAGACGCCAAACGAGGCCATTTAGTCGTAAAAGGCCCACAAAGTGAAGGAATTTTCTTCATTTTAAAAATATCGTATTTAAAATATCGAAGATATGAAAAAAAATGGTAAAATTTGCTCACTCTGCCGGATGATCGCCTTAAAATGTTAAAATTCAAATAATATCGGATAAAAAAAGTTTTTAAATTCATATTATTGTAAACATGGCGGATATAAAAGAAAAGCAACAATATCAAAAAAAAAAATTAAATGTTTTGAATGCAGTCACCATGGATTTCTAATTTAGAATGTATCGTATTCTAGATATTATCTATCTACCCCTTCCAAAATCATATTTCCTATAAATTAATTGCCTATATTTTATATAAAAACTCGAATTAAAAGTATATTCCATATTAGATATACTTGATGGCTGTATTCAATTTTTTTGTAAATTGCTGCCTTTGCTTTTGTACCTCTCATACGTATAAATTTAATTTAATTTAATTTAGTTATAGAAAATTAGATTATTACTGTGCACCCTATAGATTAATCGAATAGATATTTTAATGTATCCATTATTTTTAAATACTTGGCATAACAAATCAATAAACTATTTTTGTGTAGACAAAATTAAATAATTTCGTCAAAATGTAATCAAAACAGCGTCTCTCAATTATAATACAAAACATATCGCATAAAATAATATTTCATTCAGCATACTCCTTGCAAACAGGAATGTTTATTTTTGGGAAACGAAATTTTCGCAACAAATTTCGTTTCCCAACCACAACTAAGGATCGTGTTAGATTATATTGTGACCAAAATAATTAATCCAAACTGGGATTAAGGTAAGAAAATTTTGGTAAATTTTGCAGCGATTTTATAATCCAATGATATCTTATAAATACATATATCTACGTGTATGATAGGTTTACGATAGGCCATATTAATATTCTAACTATATCCAAACTAAGTTAAATGCTGTGCTAGAAAATATATCTTATATGGTTTTCTGGAATAAAACTCCAACCTCTGACTACTAGATCAAAGAACTCTCAAATATGATTTTTTTACAAGAAAACTATGTGCTTTTCTATTGATTACCGAAATATTAAATTGGGTGAACTTGATGAAAAAAAATAAACGTTGTTCATTCAAAAACATTAACGTGAAATCAATAATATTTTTATCAAACATATAAATTTCGTTGTCTGTCCGCCTGTCCGTCCGTTCGTTTGTCTGTTCGTCTGTCTGTCCCCGTAACTTGAAGCGTCCGTGATTTCTTTTGAATTCACGGCTATAAAAAACAAATTAAACGGCTTGATGATGAGGCTTGAATCTCGGGCCACCAAACCCGAACCGGCCACATCACGCATGTTGCTAAGGCCTCTATGTGGATTGCCAAAAAAGACTATAAATGTATACTGGGGCTTAGCAAAGATCAATGTTCCGTCATTTTTGATGGGTTACAGGTAGTTTAATTGGATAATAATCATCCTATTCATTTATGTACCATTGAACTTCTCCACCTCGTCGCGCGTAAAGGTAATAAAATGAATAATTTTGGATGTTTCGAATTTAAAAGAAATTTGATTTCAGTATCAATTTGATTAACAATATTGCTTTCATTTACTCTCCCCCGTTATCCGTTATAAATATCCCCGTTATCATTATCCTTCCACCAGTAAATTCAGCTCATTCTGTCGGTATTTAATCAATAAATTATTTGTATCCCCGTCTAATCAATGTAAATTATTTCTGAAAATTGTCAGTTTAATACTGTATCTGACGATGAGAGATTTTCTTACTCTCGAAACTTCAGTAGTAAAATAAAAATATATTGTTAAACTCACGTAGGGGCGATAAAGTTAATGCTTTACACCTAATTTAATAATAAAGTTATTATATTTTATTTACAAGGTTTAAACATAAACTTAATATTATTAAATATAACTAATTGTATATATTTTCAATAAAATTTAATATAAATATGATTAGTTCATGTATGTTTTAATAATAAATAAAGAATATTAAATAAATAGAAAAATGAAGAGAAAAAATAATGTCAAGCAAATAGAAAGATACACAGTAAAAACTATTCAAAAATATTTCACTACTTATTTTTTACAACAAATAAGTGGTGAATATAAAGTATTGTCTTAATAATTATATTTTTAAAAATTGGTTTCCATTGGTATACATACCAAAATATTTAAACAAATGTACAGTTTTTATCCGTATTTTGATGTATTTAATTTGTTTTAAGTATCATATAACGATGTTCTAAAATTTACTACTTCATATTACAATGTGAGACAATACTTCCCAGAAGCGTGATGAGCGAGATTCTAGTGGGGCGCCGATCGCCGCGGAGACCACTAAAGAGATGGAGAGAAAAGTGTCAGTCCTGGTCGTCACAAGACTAGTACTGACACTTGTCAACTCAGAACACAGGTCAATTAAAAGGGGAAGAAGATGTTAAAATGTGTTTTATTTAAAAAACAACGTCAAAATACTGCAATGTAGTATAACAATAAGAAACAAATTGTATTCTAAAAATCAATAAATTTATAACTAAATTAATTTTTTCAACTTCTTCTAAAAGAGCAAGATGATTAATCTTCTTCTTCTTCTATCTTTGTTTAAGCCTGTTGACCTATTGTGGCTGCTTTATATTTGTATTGAGAATTGGACAGCCAGCTGTCCCTTCATCTTGTAGGTGGTCGTCCTGGAGGTCTGTTTTTCTGGGGTTGTTGGTCTGTGAGCAACTGTTTTTTTACTATAGATAGGTAGCTGGCCTTACCTCCAAACCCTTTTCCTTTTGCATCCTGACTTGGGACCTGCAACGGTGGAGACTATAATTAATAAATTATATATTTCAATATATAAATGGTGAAAACAAAGTAGGTTTTTATTAATTATATTAATTTTTTTAGTAAATTAATATTTTTTAAAACACAATTTAGCTTATAGGATTTTTAGAACAATACATACGAGTAGAATGGTATATTGTGTATGATTTGTATGGAATGTTCTAAACACTGACAGGGAAAACCGTCCTAATGGGACGTAAACAAAGACAGAACTGCGTAAATCAAAAAAATATATCCTCCGCGAGAAATGAGATGTCAGTTTCATGCTATTAACCTGAAAAAATATTCTTTGTTTACATGCTTTTGTACAGAGATCAGGAGAAAGTAATATTTTATGAGGAAATATTCCCGTTACGTCTCTCAACCGCTTTTTGTTTACCCTATTGTAAACGGAAAATTATATTTGCTTTTACCCTTTTAATTTTCAATATCGTGGATGCACTTTTGAAATATAGGTAAAATACATTCTGAACTTAAAAAAACCTTTTTTAAATAATTTAATTTGAAATTGAGTAGAATATTCAATAAATAACATAAACTTGATAAACGGAGATTTAATTTGTACATTATTACGTTTAATTAATTCTTATATAAAAAGTGTCCGAAAAACAGAAAATACTTTAGGGAGACTTTCTCACACAATAGAAAGTAATTTAAAACTTTGAGTGAAATGTCGACAGTTACATAGATGAGGGAAATCAAAGTTTACATTTTTTGATGTGTAACATATTTCCTCTATCTTTACTGTAATCTGTGGCAGTGATTTTGTGAAAAACGACGGAAATGCGTAACAGGAAATAAGATGCCGGGGAAGCGTGCGCAATTTCATTTGACCAATGAAATTGCGCGATGGAAAAAAATCTTCGTTTATAAAAAAAACAATGTCCAGCAAGTGCCATCATAGCGAACTTCAATTCCAACAGCCAATGCTTCTGATTTTGTATATATGCTTCGGGTCTGGTGTCAAGCGTGTGGATGTTGTAACTTTGATATATTTTGACTTATATCTTCTAAACTATCGAATAAACTTAATTTTTTTACATTTATGTAAACAATAACTACCCTTAATGACTTACATTCTCAAATTTTATGTAATTTTTGTGATTAATTTTTAAATATTTAATCAAAATTTTCATACAATATGTATGACGGCACACTACCGCCATCTATGATAATAAATAAACATATAATTGACCAAAACGAATTTCTAAATAAAAATGCGTATGTAGATAGGTAAACGATACCTAACGAGTGCGGCAAAATACAATAATAAATAAATGCACATACATTTTATTTACTTGTATTTTCTAATTAATGAATATAGGTATAGATATTAGCTTTTTTAAATTTTGATGTTAATTTCAGTCGCTGCTCAATTGATATTTTTAATTGTGAGATGTCAAATGTAACACATCATGCGCGACTACTGTATGTAAGGCTCGCTCGTTTTTATTTCAAGATTTTGGACTTATTTTCTGTAAAACGTCGGACTATCACTACAGTAACAAAATTTCGGCAATAACTTTGTTACTTAAAAATTGTATAGAGTCTGAATCATGAAAAGCTTGCTGTCATAATTTTATATTCACTGTGTTAAACTTGTAAGTACCTACCGTTAAAACACAGAGGTGTATGCTCTATAGATCATATTATATTTTAACAATGTATAATGTGTTACATTTAATACTTTTATAATTTCTCCGTGTAAAAAGATATATATATGCGTTTATTAGTTGGTGCAAGAAAGTAATCTGACTTCAATCACATATAAATCGATGCAATATATGACCCGTAGATATGCCGATTTACATTATAATAAATATATAATAATTGATTTATGATTATAGAAATATATCATATCTGCCTTTAATATGAATGAACGTTCCAATATTTTAAGAAATCAATGAACACAGGCGCAGCACTTTGCTAAGACTGATATCGAGAATGAGTCTATTCTCTTTCCCGTATTTGATCGCATGATTCAAAATTATGTTTTTAAATCAATTTTTTATGAGATTCTCATGAATTATTCCTATTTATCGGCCTCCTTCTTTCCTGTCAAACAAATCTGATTGAAATTGACTTCACCGTAATGCATGGTGAGATCCTCTGTTTTTATTTATAATAACATTATTATTTAGGCCTAAAAACTCATTAAAGTATTTGACAATTCTGAAATATTTCGTCATCATTAAATTTCCTATATTTTAAAAGTTTAATTTTATTAAAAATTCTGTTTTCTATTCGATTTTTTTTCGTGAAACTTTACCATAAGCCATTTTCAATTATATTTAAAAATAATATTAAAACAATTTATTTTATATATTTTTTATTTACAATTATTTTCATAAATTGCAAGTAGCAAAAGCAAATAGCGGTTTTAATTATATTTAAATAAAATGTTTAATTTTCGTCATTTTAAAAATTTATCTTTGTGATTAAAAAAAGTGTTGGTGGTTTTTTAGTATACTTGAATTGTACAGATAATTCATATTGACATTATCGCACTGAAATTTTATACTATGCCTAGTACTCCTTGAAGGAATGAGACAACAAATAATTTCTATATTAATAAATAAAGTTAGATCTAGGCTATTGAAATAATTTTTAACAATTTTGAAGAGTAATACAAGATCTGCCTTTTTCCTTACATTGGTCCTATCCAAATATCGTAGAAATCTGTTCTAAAATTATAACTCTGAATATATGTTCTTCACAAATTAAATATTGTAGTCGACTAACTAACTAACTTAGTAACTAACTATCACATCCTTTCCCCGCAGGAGTAGGCAGATAGAATAGAACGCCATATTCCTCTATCCTGTCTTACTACTTTTGCTTCGGCTATATTAATACATTTTCTCATACCTACATGCTTTACGGTTGTTGAGGCTTTTAACAGGGCCATCCTCCAAAACTGGTAGAAATTGATCCTGCCAGGTCTTTTGCGGACGCTCTGTATTCCTGGTACCTACAACTCTCCTATATATTTTCTTAGCCGTCTATTCCTCGCTCATACGTTCTAAATGATCAAACCATTTCAGCACTCCTTTCTTTATTATTTCTACTACAATACAGCCAGTATTACAGTCACTTCTAATTTGTTCATTCCTCACTCTATCGACCAAAATTTTTTCACACAAGTGCCTTAGTGATTGCATTTCCACCGCATTCTGTCTACTTTGATTCCTTTTTTTCCCAATTTTGGGCTTCACCTCCATATATCAGAGTCAGCACTAGAACGTCATTATGTACCGCTAGTCTTGCTTCCTTTGACTGGTTCTTATTGGCCATAATTGCATTCAGAGCAACATTTACTTTGTTACCCGCAGTCACTCTGTGTATTTGACTATGTTTGAAAATAAAATAATTTCATTAGGAAGTTACCAGCTCCCACTAGACGTGCGCTGGAACTTAGTTATTGAATTCTTAGACACAGAAAAGGTAGAGATTTCAAAACAATGGCAGATACTTCTTTGTATTCAAAACAAGCACATGCCCTTAAACATTTCGCATTACTCGTGTTCTATACAAACGGTTTGAATCTCGCCCAGTTTTGCTTCATGCATCCGCCGCTCCTCTCGGGCGGCGCTCGTATCGTTATTTTTCATTGTTTACTTGGAATATACGTTAGAAATTGATTCGGTTACCATGAATAAATAACCGCGAGATAGCTACTAGCGACAGAGCCTCGAATACGTGAGAGCCTCCGCTCGCATTCACCGAGAGCAAATACCGGAATGTACGTGGCCCCGCCAGATAAGGGTTGCTGTGTGCGGGGGTGAGCATTTCAGCGTAAGTCATTGAATTTCGTAATTAATGGCGATGTTGTTCTTTGTCGGTGGGAGGGACGAGATTTCAGTTGCCGCGTAAATAATGAACTTCATCTCGAATACGAAAATATCGCTCTAAAGTTGAGAGCTCAGCACGCCCAGATAAAATTCGATGCCCCATTAAGATAAGAATGATTAATAGTTCATTTTGCCGGAAGAAACCCGAATATGGTAATTCAAAAATATTGCATGATTTATAATTTGTTTTAAACTTTATGTTACACACAACTTTAAAATAATATTGTTAACTTTATACAGAGAACAAATTTGTAAACAGTAAATCAATTTTTTTTCGCCCGGGAATTTTACGTTTTAATAATTTTGTAAGTATTATTTATACATATTATAAAACAAAATAAACACAAAATTAATTAAAAATATTAAATGAATAAGCAATTGTTCATTTTTTAATATTTTTGTTTTATTCAATAAACATGGTTATTTTGAAAACATTAATAACCTCGCAAGATTGTATTCCTGCCTTGATTATGAATCGAAAATATTATATTCAACCAACCGTGACATCGAAATATGATTTTTTTTCCCAATGTAAAACTTGTATTGAAACGAATGAATTTTTTGTAATTGATATAAGTTACCATAATGATATTTTAATGTTTTGTTTAAAATAAGTCAGAAATAATGAAAAAAATGCAACATTGATGTCGCATATCATTGATGTCGCATGTCATGTCTGCGAGGTTATTAATGTTTTCCAAATAACTGTAGAATGCAGTAAATAAACATTACTGTAAAATGTTTGTTGTAATAAGTCCGATAATATAGGTACTGATGTTAAATTATCTGACTTAAAAAGTTGTATAAAAATATTTTTCATGGTAATTCAATGGTAATTAAACAAATTTATCTTATTTCATACCATTATCTTAACAATTCATTAGCTCCCAAATTAATTTTCACTTGTGCAGAGGAATTCATATTTATACGATACAAAATATTTATGTGCATGTAGTGCAGTAAAAATTATAATTTAACTACATTTATTTTCTACTGAAAACTAGTATGACTCAACATTTATATAAAATAAATATCACCTGATAACGTAGATTTTTACTCCCTTTCTTTTAACTCGTAGCGTCTGCTTGTCTGCCGAAAAAACTTTGGATCGATTTTTAACCCTTTTCCCGTGATCCAATCAAGCTGAAACTTTGCAGGCAGACTCGTGGCCATGATAAAAATGATTTTTGTTTAAATTTTTTTAATAATTATAGTATAATTTTGGATATTTTTAAATTTTTATTACTCCCTTCCGTAGCGTCGTCCGTCTCGAGCCCGACGCGTGAGGTAGGCGCAAAACCTGTTTAAACTTGTAAATGAGAAAGAGAGTATAATAAAAACGTAATTTTTATAAGTTAATTTTTTTTAATTTTAATTTAATATCAACTTAATATTTCAAGTTTGATTTGAGAATCCATTTCATTATATATGCCCCTCAAATGTTATCGAATGTTTTTTGAAATAGTTTGCAATATATTTGTATAAGCCTTTTAACATGGTTTCTGTATATACATAATAAATAGGTAAAAAGGTCGCTTTAATACCGTTCCTCGCAGAATTTGAATGGTAGATCAATTAGGCCCGCATAAATCAGCGTTTCCTACGTGGACGTTATAATACATAAAAGGACGGAAGTATCAGATTACCAAACCATATTACCATGACAAAGAAACAATTTACCCCTGCGCATCTAACCGGATTAAAATAAATGAAGACATAGCGATCCGCGAAGAATACATAAAAAATGCTAAAATACATTTTTCGTTACAAATATTTAAATTCGACAATTTATTGTATTTAAACAAATTGGATTGTCAAAATAAAAAATAGGCTTTAGGTACTTGTCCAAGAAAAAAAGAGTGTGAAGAATGGAGGTAATGGTCGACACATTTGACAATGGATATAAAATCCTACAGTCAGAGTTTAAGTCCCGAGCGGTGGTTGTATACTGAGATCTTGAGCACCTCCCGACGATTTAACGTGTACGGGCTCCTTTATGTAGAAATTCAGAAGGTCGTAGATTTTCTTCAGCAACAACTATTAAAGCTGATCTACTGCACGTAGTGGCTATTAACTCGGCACATATCGTTTGCTCAATAGTCAATGCTAAAAATCTATTTACTACTATTAACAGTTTTATGTACGTATTTGATTTTTAATTTTACCCTTACAACCATTTCAATCTTCCAGGTGAAAAAATTCCTAAGGGATAAATATGAAAGACATCCTATAATTATTATTTTTTCTACGAGCCACCCTTTCGTATGGTTTCGTGTGTCTAAAAACTAAAACAGTAATTTTTCAGATTTTTTAAAGGTCTTTTTGGGGTCGCTATCAGATGTGAAAGTTCAGGGCTTGACTTAAAAATACAAGTTGGTATTTATACTCTATTTTAATCAAATATATTTTAATCAAATTTTTATGATTAGTTTATATAGTTGGTTAGATAATAATCGATAATTACATGAAACATTTGAAAAATAATTATGATTTTGCTCTTCATCAGTGAAGTGAATACGATTGTCTATACACCACCAATAGTTCTTTCATGAGCACTGCTCCTCTCTCTACTATATGATAAAACTAAAGGTAGCAATATCCTAAAAAAAATTGAACGCAGTCATCGAGTATTTCTAATAAAGAAAGGAAACGTGATTTTGGAAGCCAAAGATACATTAAATCTAGAATTCACTAAATTTATATTCCTCGATGACTGCATTCAAAATATTTTTTGGATATTGCTTTGCTTTTATATCCGTTATATCATCAACAATATTCTTAGAATGTACAAAATTCTTAGCTTTATTTTGTTCATCATCTTACTTCCATGTACTCGTAATGTTTTTTCGTCAAAAATTAACACGAAAAGGCGATCATGTTGTTAAAATTTACACTCATCATTGTCGATTATTCTATTGAGCTTGAAGTAAAAAGTTTAAACTCATTCTGGCAGAAACATAACCTCGAATATTTAAAATACGAGTAATTTGGACAAACAATAAACTTTCTTCAAAAGCGATCGAAAAATTCGTGAACTTGTAATAAAATAGAATCTGACGGTTGACAAGAATTCAATATGGCTTCGTTATTGAGACGTTGTTCCTTTTCAAAAAACGTGTAGTTTTTTTTCAATAAAAGTTTTTTTCATTTCCGTTCTCCCGATTCATCCACTTCCATTCCCAATTTCATGTTTTATCATTTTTGGCCTTAAACGGTTCTTTATTTAAAAGTTTCGAAACTATAGGTACAACTTTGACAAATGCATTGAATTTAGAATAAACCAATACGTTTTCTGGTTTAAAAACGATTATCTGACAATAACGTCGTTTTCGCAATAAATAATTTCTCAAATATCACATTTAATCGTTTTTGGCGTGGTGATAAACAATACATTATTTAAAAGCGATCGAAACATTCGTGAACTTGCATGTAAATAGAAGCGTCGTTAGTTCTGGTATAGCATTTTCGGTACATGCTGTGCTGCGTGCGCAACTTTCATTACAATAAAAAATTTACCCTGAATGCGCAAAAAGGAGCATATCTTCCAAAATTCAATGTATGAAATGTAACTTAACCTTCTATGTTTTAAACCACAATGAGAGTTTTTTGAGGGTTGTTCGCTTTGGAGAACCTTCTAATCCTTGATTCTAGGCAATTCCCATCTTAGTAAGCTCTGTTTAGATTCCGAGTAAACATAATCATAGAAGTATGCAAAATAATTAATTTTAATCATTCTTTAAAAAGCAATTCTTTAAAGCTTTTTAAAAAATGACTAAATTTTATTTAGCTTTATGAAGTGCTTCTTTTATTATGGTTCAATAGTCTACATTGCCCAATTTATTTCCCAAGTTTAAGTTAATCGCATACCTGACCTCATGAACTATTATTATACTAAGATCTAACCCCGAGTCTAAACTTGGAGAAGGGAACTCAGAGTCGTGAGGCTATTAAAATAGCCGTTTTCAAATACATTCTTATTTTATTATATTTTTTAAATACTAAATAGAGCATACATACATTATGAATAAATGAGTAAATAAACAATATAAAAAAACTTTCCATACAAACTGAAACGTTTGATCGAAGAATTCAGCGATGACTGTAAACTTTGTATTGCCGAGAAAGAAACTATATCGTAAGATGCAAGATAATAAGGTAAGTTAGCAAAAAAAATCTTCTTCAATTATTTTATGCCATTAATTTCATTTAGGTATTTATTTAGCTTAATAGAAATGTTCTAGAAAACTTTATTAGTAACCAACTATTGATGAAAAGTAATATAAAGCTTTAAACTTAAAAATAAAGTTTTACATCATTAAACAGCAGAAAAGTGCCATTAAAAGTTATAATAAATTGAAACAAATATTAAAAGATGTGTCTAAGTTTTTAAACATAAAATAGATTAAATCCAGCGCCAGACAAAAAAGGATCCATAATTTAAATACTTCACGCCTTTCGCGACTCGGAGTAAGTGGTCATTAAGAGTACTTAAGTGCATAAAATCTCAACAAGCAAGAAGATATTATAATCCCAGCACTTTTCCAATAGAATAAAAACTCCGTAAGATACATAATTTAGAAAATTCAGCTCTCGACTCCAGATTTATAGCCATCGAGTAAGTCTCTGTATGAAGCGAATGGACATTATAAGGCTTTATTGGGGTACTAAAAATACTGAAGTACTTACCGTAGTCAACCATTACGATAAATAAGGCTGTACTAAAAACCCAGTTTTCGTTAGTTAATACGTATTTACGATGTCATAATAATATAAGAAATTTTTTAGGCCCAAAGATCACATGTATTTTGATGATTTAATTTAGTTTCATTTGATAAGGAGATGTTAAAAGAAACGATTTATCAATTTTCTTTTAATGTTAAGTAAGAACGTAGGCATTTCTTGAAAGTTTTGGTTATCTTTCTACTAATACCCATAAAATCCGATGCGTGGGTCAAAATAAAACACGGCCAGCGGGGTGGGTCATTTCAACAGCGCAATGGTGGACTTTTATGCACCATGATTTTTAAGTTGCAATTTTTATGGTCCACTTGTATAAGTTAATTAATTCAAATTATAATGAAATATTACACAATTTGTAGTTAATTTAAAATTCAAGTTATATGTAAATTTTATTTCGTGTTTTTGGATCGTGAAACGGAATAAACATGTTTTTAGAGCTCAAAAATTATAAAATATGCGTTTTTACTATCTTGTCATTTCTAACATTATGATCAAAATGTTTATAATGTCATTCTACCAGCCTAAGGGCGTGATCCTCAATATTCTTCGTTAAACATTTCATTGTGATTTTTCATCCTCGGAATTTTGCATATTAAGGAGTTCGTTATTAAAATGCGGTCTATTGTGGCAATCTTACTCGTCTAGTTTGCTAGTCTTGAGCCTTGCTTAGTTTAACATAAAGCGAGTCTTAGTCAATTCTCAGTCTGTCCAACGTAATGAATAAATTACTTATATGTTTTTATTTTTTTAATCTTTCCTCTTCGATGCTATAAACTGAGTTGACATTGCCTCTAATTATCTGAATATCTCTAAATATATTAAATAACTAGCTATGCCCGCAGCTTCGCCCGCGTGGAATTCAGTTTGGGTCTATAAGAGTATCAGTGAAAAATCAATATTATCTAAACTACTTGTCCAAACAATATTGTGTAAATGGTAATTTTTATCTACATAAAATTTTCCTGATGAAAAAAAAAATTATTTTGAAGAATTTAATATAACCTGCTTTACTTATAAACTTTACCTCTTTATTATACAAGTATAGATGAGTTGATATTTAACGCATTCCTTCGTAATGTTTTTATGTATTGGATAAAATAATTTCAATCTCTAAATATTTACCGTACGCATCAAAAATAAATGTTTTCTCTCAAAAAACTAACGTTAATTTGTGAAAAGTGTTTGTATTGTGGTAGGTATTGGTGTGGGGAGGGCAGCACGCAGTGCATAGAGTACAGTGCGCAGTTCGTACTGTGCACTGTACTCTATGTACGATGAAGATGTGCGACCTTCGATAACGAAGGTCGCATATCTTCATCAAAAATTATTCACTATTTGCGGCTATTGACATCACCTAACACAAGGATGTCACTTAACATACACCATTTTTACCATTTTTAAAACTACCAGGGTAACTTATCGGCCTCATTGTCGCCGAATTACTTAGTTTTAATGACATTATAACATAGTAATTTTATATAAACCGCAATGATTACTTTAAAAGTTGATCGGTTTCGATACCATTGTAATAGGATGGACGCATATGTCTTGACAAAGGTACATTAATAACGAAACCGGTTATAGAAAATTCTTTTAGATTTTTGAAATTAAAAATTATATCCAACCAAAAGGTTACAAAATTAGAAATATAAAAAAAAGTTAATTTAAATTCAATAGGCTAATGCCCCACATTTTTTTAATAATAAAAAATTCGGTTCTCATCATGGAATCATTAACACCTCCCATTATATTCACAATTTATTTTCGAAATATAATAAAATAATAGCTACATGAGTCATTGAGTATCAAAATACACCTAGTCACCAATTTTGCTTTTTCTTACATTAGAATATGTATATTCTCTGAGCTCATCCCTTCATTTTAAATATATGTTTACCATCATAACAAGTGAAAAATTTACGTTATTGCGTATAAAATATCAGTTTCAGTTTCAAAACAAACGTATATCTAAATTTATTAGAATAAAATATGAATATCTTCATTATTTAAAAAAATTTCATAATGCAATGAATTTTTTTTTAGCGTTTAGCTTAGTTTGAAAATAGTAAGAATATTGATGTGACACGTATTCCGTGTTCGCAACTCTATTTATTAAAAAAAAAAAAAAAAATGAATACATTTATTTCTTGCAGGTTTATAATGAATGTCAATCCCAATGCATGTACTTCAAAACAAAAAAAAAACTAAATCCATTGTAACTAATCCATGGTGTCAACATGTACTTGAGTACATTTTCATATTGAAAATGGACTTGAGTCCATTTTAAATGTGAAAATAACTTCCAAAATGAATTTTTTATTTATTTCATATTATTAACGTGATAAATGAGATGGGAAACCATTGTCTGTGATTTGCCAAAAAAATAATTCATGGCGTTAGGTAGGTTTTGATTTCGAGCTACTCACTTGTTTTATTAGAATAAATAGGAATAAGCTTGCTATAATTTAAAAAAATCCTTATTCACAGAAATCCCGTGGAGACCAGCAGTACAATATAACAAAGAAAATCCAGCTCGGCAAATCCAGCAAAAGTCTGCGACGGTGTTTCTTATTCGCATCGACAAGCTTCTCTTTAAGGGCGGTCTCAACAGAACGTAAGTAAATATAATGTAGAGAAATTTTTTAACTTTCGTACAAGGTAAGATATATCGTTAAGGTACCAGGTAAGATATAAGGTGGAATTTTCTCATTATGTTTGAGTTTTGAGTCGTTTTATAATTTTAAAACTTATTCTGGATTACCCACTGTTAACAATATTTTTATATGCGAGTTATAAGAACAAAATAACTGAATTTTGTCCACAAAGAGATAATCATTAATTAAAATACATTATGGACGTCTCACAGGGACGATGCTATTTACATGAAAAACATGCTGGAAGTAGCTTGCTGGTGTAGTGATCAAAATGCTTGCCTAGTGATCTGGTGGTCGTGGGTTCGAGCTCCATTCCAGGACAACAGAAAACAAGCCCTATTTTCATAGCACAAGCCTTTACCCTAGATTGAAAATATGTAGCAAGAAAATGAATGGACATGTTTGCGGTTTTTGCATTAAAAAAAACTTTATAGTGAGACCAACTTTACAGGCCTAAAGATAGCTGGCTTAAGTGACCACTTTATACAACTCTAAAAAAGACAAAAATAAATTATTTGAGAGTAGTGGTGTAGACAATAGAATCTTCACTACTAGACGAAAAATAGTTGGTTGAGGGTTTCTCCTGTTTTTATACAGCCCAAGAGTTTAGTTTATTTAGTAAGTTAAGCAGTAAGAATAATGCTGGAATATTCACTTCGAGTTTGTGATATATGAGGTAAAAATGGTAATTTTCAATAAAGACCATTGCAGTACTTTTTATATTATGTCAAAACTTTAAAAAGGTTTTGAGCATGATTTATTTGGTTTTACGTAGCCAAAATATAATTTTCGCTATAAAATATGTAAAACAAACCACCCTCAATGATACCTCCTGCTGTAGATTAGCAACGGGTGGAAAACGTAACAGCACCTCAATTAACTACCATGAATGGCTTAAAAATGCACATTTAGAGTGATTTCTATGGGGTTAAAAATCCCATTACCTCATTCAAAATAGACGTTTACCTACATTTTCTGAACTTAATTTTCTATAAAGCGGGGCATAATTTCAGCAACACCTTATTTTTACTTCCTTTCTTTTAACTCGTGGCGTCTGCTTGCTTGCCGGCTTGCCGGGTGAAAAAACTTTGAATCGATTTTTAACCCTTTTCCCGTGATCCAATCGAGCTGAAACTTGGCAAGTAGACTCGTGGCGATGATCAAGAAGATCTATTTCAGATAGATCTTAAATTAAATTATAAAAATTAATAATTATAGTATAATTTCGGATTTTTAGAAATTTTATTGGTTTTTTCAAATTCGAATCATTAGAAAAGTTTGATTACGGCGCCGGCGGCCCGATAACGACGCGGAATATTTTCTAAATTTCAATTACTCCGTCGGTATGCATGATAGATACTTTACTAGGAATGTCGACTACTAACTATTACTATGTCGACTAATACTAAATTGACTGACAAATGTTTTTAGAACTTAATGTTCAAAGCATGAAGTGTCTTATCAAAGCTCAAAACATCTGACATTTTAGAAATATATTAAATTACTCTAAGTTTAGTGTTATGTTATATGTTTTAATTCGTCTTTGTTATATTTTACAAAGGGAGTATAATAAAAACTTGGTTTTTATGGGTTACTTTTTTTAAAACGATATATTTAACAAGTTGTCGAAAAATATTAATGTCTGAATAGCACCACTTCTTTTTTAAACTTTATACAATCACTTTATAAATAAAATATATGGTCTTTATTTGAAAATATACGAGATTAGTGTACCAAAGATAACTCTATTGCATGAAAACTAAAAAAGTGTTTCAGGGTTATAATTTTTTGACGTTATAACAATATATTTTTACCTATTTTTTCACGGGAATGCTTCAAGAGTAAATGGATATATACCTAGATTAATGTCTCCATCCATCTCCTACTCGTCTCGTCATGGTAGAGCTAGATTTGTTTCTGTAATATTGAGTGCCGAAAACATGTCTCCATTGTCATAATATGTGAAGAAAAATTTAATAAATACGTAAATAAATAAACAAATACATATTGGCCTTTAAGAGGCCCCAGTACACGATTTTCGTATTTGCTCTCGATTTTACTAAATTTAACGTAAACTTATTAAATCATTTTGGAAAACCCATAGCTAAACAGGCTTTAAATCAATTTTATTATGATATTATCAATTTTCTCGTGACTCAGTATATTTTCATTCTTAAAAAAATAATTAAAACATTCTTCATTGTGTTCTTTTCGGAAATTGTTATTAATCATCCCACAGGCGATATGCCGGCACTATAGCAGAAATTATTCGATCTAGCGCATTTCGGAAAAATTCATAGGGGGCGAACTATGGTTGGAAGCCTTCTCTGGGTTTGTTTACCAAATCCGTGATCTACCGTGTGGAAGGAATTCTTGCTCTTTGCTCCAAAATGCCAACATTTTCATGTCATCCACGACGTTGTGGTATGGCAGCTCGTGCAAATGCACAATGCATAAATAGAAGTCCTTCGGGTTCTCCTTTAACCCCGTGAACAACTGCATTTAGAATGTTTGGGAAATATAGGCAAAACAGGTAAAAATATCGTGGTTTAATTAATAAAATAGGTAATGATAATATTATCATAAAATGGTAAGCAAAATGTATTGTGCACTGTACGAATTCCTTATAATATGTCACCTGGAATAGCCAAGGAGCGACAGGAACCTTCTCCTCAATACTAGAAAGAAAAAAACTTCTCTAGAGTTCGAAACCAACGTGATCATGTATTAATAGTGGATCTAGGCCGCGGCGCTAGAGTTTGTTTTAATATTTTGGGGCGTTAGATAAAAGTGTAATAATTGAGCGAGTTCTTACCGATAGTGGCGAAATAAATATATGTGACTTCTATGTGCGAGAATTTTATGTTCTAACGAGTGATAAATAAAGTTTAATCGTAAAGAGTTCATAGTCGAGTGATACATTTTGATATAGTGTAATTTCAAGAATAATGTATTTAATTAATTCGTGTCAAGTGATTTGGTCATTTAATAAACAATTTATTACTTATTAATAAATGGCTAATTAATTTCTATTTTTCGTGACATTCCGTGACAATATGTATATTTGACCAGACTTTTGACTTAGGTACTTTTATTCTATTTTGTTGATGCTACAGCCATAATGACAAGTAAAAATTAAAAAACGGCTTTCCACAAAAACGAAAAAGCTTGAAAAAATCAGATAAAAGTACTGTAATTTCACCAGGTATCGAATCTAGAATCCCTGTTTTGAAAAGCAAGTGTCATTTTCACTGAACTACGAAGTCCGCTTCTTTATTATTATTAACATATAGAAATCATATTACATGTAAATACTATTCAATGGGATTGTTTGGAATTGTTAGAAATATGTAAATAAAGCATACTATAAAAATAAATGAAATGTCAACACTAACCAACTTTATTTAAGTATGTTTTATTTAGTCTTTTTTAGATTTTTTTTTTTAAATTTATAATTTCAATTTTTATTTTTTAATTTTTTTTAAATAATTCGCTATTTTTAATGTTATTTTCCCATGTCTTTCAACATTTTTCATTTATCAATTTTTTCATATTTTTTCACGTTGAAAATTTTCGTTTTTGTATTTTAATTGTGAAATAAAATTTCGCAAACGAAGGATAAAATCAAATTGTATGTTTAGGATTATTTTTTTGATGAAAAAAATTGTATTTTTCGATTCTGGTTGGTTTCCGTTAATGTACTGTTAATATCACCAATGATATTAACCAATTAATAATTAATAAATAAAAATCAGTCGTAAACCACCATTTATTTATGTTCAACAAGTTTTGGCACTGTTGGCCCCCAAATTTTTGATTATTCAATAAATAGTGGCCTTATATAGTATTTTCTTTTAATTAATATTAAAACATAAACATTCATAACATACTTACAATAGAAAAATAATTTTAATTCTACATATTGTATTAGACTGACAAAAGTAATAGTAAAATAATTTCACTAAAACTTTGTCTCACAGTTAACCCGCTTTATTCGACTTTGACGAAAATGTCGGCTTTTAATATAAAATTAAAAAACTTGCAGAGTAAAATACCTTTCAAAATAAGAATTACGCATTACGATCATAAAAATATGCCGCCTTCCAAAGTTCTTGGTCTGACGATGACCGTGAACACAAATTCTTGTTCCTTATTTTTCGGTGAAACTTAGTGCTCACTTATTCACGACAAGCGTTGCCTGGCTTCATAATGAATTCAGAGTTGTTTTGTAAGTATTCAGACATTGTTTTATTGGATTCTTTACAAATAAAAAAGTTGGGCCAGCGCTCGCCACCTGGGCGAGCAGGGCTGTAGAAAGCAATTAAAAAAACTAAAAAATAATAATCAGCACATCACTACTTGTCTATACTAATATATAGAGAGGTAAAATTTGGGTGTAGGAAGTAATCTCCAAGACTACTTTTCCGGTTTTAAAAATTCATTCACTAATATTTAGAATGTATTTTCAGAGTGGACATAAGTTGTATATTATCCCGTTAAAACAAAAGTGATTTTTGTGGAGACCTATTTTACAACTAAAGTCGACGTCGAAAAATGGTGGTGCTATGCGTTTTTTTATGAACGCTGCCTAAACGGTAAAAGATATTAAATTATTATTATAGAGGAGTTGTGGAACTCAAAAAGTTCTATAAAAAAGTTCAGTCGACATATATCCATATGTTAAGAATAACCTACAAATTGATAAAATATTAGTACATATTGCACACTGGCGACGTCTATTGTAGAAGAAGTAAACGCTCCACAACAAAGTGCATATAATTTACGACCTCGAAAGAAATAATCAGTTCGGCCTCCACGCTGTGATAGGACGCTCTCCTGACAGCGCTGAATAAGACTTCAGCGAAACGTCGAGATTTGATTCTCAGTGAAATAAATGGTTCGTATAAGAAATTCGTATTATTTAACATATAAATATTTCCAAAGACCTTAATAATAACCGTAAGTCGAAATTACTAGGTATCTACGCGTGCCAAGCCGCGCGGGTAATTTAGTACATATATTATAAAGTTCTTTCATGTGCATCTGGGAAATGTGATATGTTTTTCTGTCAACAAAGTGTGAAGAGAAATATTGACAGTTTTCTAACCCAACATATTTGTGACACATAATTGTAAACTTATTTTAAATATGTACTTTAACCATAATATTTGAGTTATTAACTTATATTATTATAAATAACTTTGATATGTCTGTGTAGTCAAAAAAAAAATAAAAAAACAATAAATAGAATTTACATGTTTTACTCTAAAATTTTCACACTAAATTATTCAATGATTGTAAAAAAATATATTTATATATATAAAAACACAATCACTGAATAACGCTTAAATAATTTTGACACATTTTAATGCAGGTTCTGCAAAGTTTAATATATTTCATGGAAAATAAAAGATAAATTAAAATCTACACAATGACGACTTGGTGCAAATATACCTATTGTACGATTAGTGTTCTCAAAAATTATGTCACCATACACAAAACGCTCGATTGCACCATTTCCTTTGCGTTGTATAAGTATTGAATTTTGTATGTCCGCTTTTATTACCCATTGCGTTGCGCTATATAGGCTATTTAATATATATTCAATATTTAGGTGTTAATTAATTTAATCTCATATGCTTGTGCTGAAGTGAATAGCATGTCTAAATCAAGCATACATGAATATATTATATATTATATGTCGTCATCATCATCATCATCAAATCACTCCTTTATAAATCTTATTGTAGCCCTCGTATAATATAGCGCTGAAGTGAATGTTGTTCGCCCAATTTAATGATCAACAAAATTGAAGAGATTCTGGCATTTTTGGAAAGTCTTACGTAATTTAGAAAGCATTTTCACGTTTTAAATTTTTAATAGTTTTCTGGCCGCGTTGTTTCGTTATGTTTGAATATTAATGAAGCACCTGAAACATCAGGAAAATGGAAAAAATTACAAAACCATCCCTGTCACCCCTGCACGCGGCGCCGGGCCGCTGGTAGAGATGGGTCGTTTTTGAGAGAACTGTTGTTTTTGAACTTTCCTGAACGTACAAACTGGTTAGTTCAATTTCACGAGCAACCATTCTTCAGTTCATTAGTAATTTTTTTCGCACAAATGAACCAAGAATTCCAAATGAAGAGTAGTTCTACCCACTCCCTTTGCCCTCTCATTTCCTCTATCAGCGATGGTTTTTGGTGAAGAAATGAACGAATTAAAATGATGTCCAATTCTACTCCTCCCCGTGATAATTTTTGTTGGACAAATGATCGTGCAAATTCCCACCCCCTACCTATTTGAAAATAATTTTTGGCAGGCAAATGAACGATTAAGAAATAACGGTTTAAGAACGTACTATTGAAATTGAACAGTTCACTACAACGATAGTTCATTTAACTGAACGAAACTTCCCATCGCTAGCAGCTGGCGACTGCGAGTAGCCGGAACTTTGCAAACTTTTAAGTCATTCGTTTACAATTCAGTTATGAGATTTCTCCCTTCTCCACCCTCATCTCCGCCCCCCGCCGCTACCCCTGACATGACCGTAATAAACGCCAGCCTCTCGTGTTTTTCCAGATTCCGGAGTAAATTGATAATTCTCTTATAATATTTCACGTTTGATGTATTATGGCCTTTTTTACGGAAAATATGTTCGTTGTAAGGCAGCGGACGGAATTTTGATTTACTAATATGTGTTTCAAAATTGTGTTATTTGAAGGAGACATTAATTTATTTTTCAAAAGGGTAATTTATGTGAGACTTTTTGAAACTTAACAAAGATAAAGATTACCTCCCAGGCTCAAAAGGATAAATTTTTTCTTCATTTTTTTTCTGTACAATTCGTAGACATTATGACACTCTTCTTCTCGAATACGCGCTGCAGTCAATACAAATTATATTTTTAATGGATCTTATTTTTTAAGTGTTCACATCTCTATCAAAGAAAATTAAATAAGTATCAAATCTGAGAATCATTAAAATACGCAAACCAACAAGAATATTTTAATACTGTTGCAAAAATTGTACTAATCAATTTGATGGTATAAAACATAAAAACAAAAATAACAAAACGTACGATTATGTTTAAAATTATATAAAGAATACTTTTAAACCGATCTAGATAAATAATCATTTTAATGCAGTCATCCGTTAAAACATACATACAGAAAATATCCATTTAATAAATAGAAAGTGTACATTATTCGGTGATCAAGTATTGATAGAGCTTCTATTTATTTTAAACAACCATTGCTGTTGGATAGTGACATTAGTTAACATTTTATCAAAACATAATGTAAGTTTACGAATACAGGGACAATTTTACAAGAAAATAAAAAATTATATATTTTTAATGTTTTGTTGTGGTTTGGATTAAATCTATATATGAGCGAATATTTACTTTGTTCTTATGATAAATTTGATATTTAAAATTGACATATTATATTGTAGAAAAAATTCCTTACGCAATAATACAAATACAGCGTAATGTACAAAACTCGTAAAGGAGATTTTGGGAACAAGCAATATGGCCCGAATTCAGAGTCAATACTTAAATGATTTTAAGGTTAAGGTACGCCTTAAGAATATTATTTTGTACTGAAAATTACGCTTTTAAGACGTACTTCATCCTTCAAATTATCTAAGTATTCACTCTGAACTCGGGCATTTGCATTATTTTTATCACGCTTATATAAGCTTCACCTGTTTGTCTAGAAGGAATCTTGAAATCGATATTTCACTAGCTTTCAAATGTCAAATCGATCTGAAACATGACAATATACAATGACAATACATGAATCAATTTACCAAGTAATCAGTTAATTCATCTTAATTGATTAATGATAGTTTGATATGGAAATTCGTTAATGAGCTCGTCAAAAAAAAGATAGCGCTGCTTTCCTACAATTGTGATTTTGTATGAGATTATATACTTCATAAACTAACTTTATTAATAAATAGTATAAAAATTGAAAGACTGTTAGGTCTAGTCATTAATGCAATTCCCACAAATTAAATTTTAGAAGTATATACTTCATGTGCGGAAGGCATTGAGCACAAAATCGATTAAAAGATTCGTCAAGACTTATAGTAGGAAATTATATTACATGAATTTTTAAAAAAAAAATCATGCTTATATGTAAATGTACTTAAAATAAGAAATTATTTATCTTTTCGCTATTATTGTGAAGTCGCAATTTCAGAACGAAGTTCTGTGAATTTTAAACAATTTTTTATTAATCAATTACAAAATACATTTTCATAATGCAATAGTCACAAAGGTATTTGTAAAAAGCGGTTTGCTTTAAAAATTGAATAGAAATGTTTATCAATTAAACAGAGACTACATATAATATGTAGTCCGGCATATTATATGTAGTCTCTGTTTCCATACTAGACTGCCGTGGCGAAATTGGATAACGCGCCATCCCTGGATAGAACGGAGGTCTGTTGGTTCAAATCCCGGTAGCAGTTATAATATTTTTTCGTTTAAATGATTTTTCTGTATGTTTTTTCTAATTGATTCATAAAAAATTGTTTCAATTATTTATCGCCCGAAATAATTTTTTCTCACTTAAAAAATATAAACGTGGGCGGTACCCCCCATCTTTATCGATATCGTACGCGTCCATCTTTAATTTGTAGAATGAGGCAAAAAATTTTGGCCAATTTTTTTTTCTTTTAAGTAGGTAGGTACATTAAAAGTGTGTCTAAAAAAATTCATGTTATATTTTAATATATATATAACATAGAATTTATTTATTTAGCTGGGACTGTTTCTCCATATTGATAGTGTTTTATAGTTTCTAAAGGGTAGTAAATTTTAAATTCATTTGACTGTTCGAAAAACTTAGATAACGCGTAGTTACCATTTTCTTTCAGCCTCGTAACAGTATTATAAATCTGATTGCTAAGTAATCTTATTATAAAAACTTAAATTACCTCTAGTAAAAAGCGTACAGTATTTTGGCTCATAGAGCAATTGAAATTTCTTGAGTCGTTATAATAACCGCCCAAGTGTAAGTACTTCAAGCCAGTTAATACGGTGTTGCTGAGGGAATAAATATGTTTAATATTCATGAGTATATTAAACCGTAACGCATTTGGCTATGGGGATCGAAGTTTCCTGACGGTTTAAATACACGTTTCAGTAGAGTTCTTTATTCCACTCGCAATCTGAACACAATTGCCGGGTCTATTAATCACTTTCTTACTGTAACAGCACTACTCGAATTCAGAACACTTGCTTGTCACGATAATAAATACCTCACCACTTGCAGTAAATTCAATGTACAGTGTTCGATCACTGTTAATTGTAACCCCTACACTTTTTTTATTTTATTTTTATTTTTTATCAGTGAGTGCTCCTGTAATTCTCACTTAAACGTTCTTATTGTCACAGGAAGTGGCTCTTGGAGGCTAATAAAACACTTAAACTTAATTAGACTTCTATTTATTTTGCAAAAAGTAACTGGACACGAGTTCAATGGGAGTACCATTCTTAAATTTAGTTACTCAATGTTTCCAGACTATTTCACACACTTATTAATGCACTGTTTCATAATTCGCATTAACTAACCTAACTAACTGTTTTTATTGCTTAGATCACTTTCTAGAGTATTCATTTCAATTTTCGCATCTAATAACTTCGCCGAATATCGGCCACTCGGTTCACAATGCTTTATCGCTGGAATGTCGCTCACGTTGAACGTAATAACAAAGACTTGACCCGCTACTGCGCGCTAGACGTTTTGTACCGAACATCTCCAATGAAATGGCTTGGACATGTGCTAAAAACGCCAGAAGAATAAATACCAAGAAAAATAAACTCATACGAAAGCAGCACAATACAAAGAAATATAGAAGCACCTAGTCGAGTATTTTGGCCCCCGACCCTATTGGATGAAGATGATGATGATGATGGTGAATTCTAAATGCATATCTACTACATATTGTCTATCAGTTAAATCTATAGAGATATTGACACAACAAAGTGTTGGAGTGGCATGAAAATCTTGACGAGTTTCAGTGAGTTTTGAGTTCCTCCAGCGTAATCAAAGCTGAAACCTTGAGCTAGCTTTTAAAGAATTTATAATGAAAACTGTTTTTAAGGGTACTTTTTATTTTATTATTCAAATATTTATTCAATTTTAGTCATATATATCATAGTTTTTGATTTCAATATAAATTATCAACTTCCTTCAAAATAAACATAAATAACTCAATTTTTTGTCTATCATTAGGTGAAATTTTTATTCAAGACTTTATTTCAACACAGTGAATGTACACAAAGCATCAACGTAGTCCTTAAATAATTATTTGTATTCCTAAGGTAAAACGTTACTTGTTTTGTATGCAAGTAAACAAAGCATTATATTGAATTTCATTACATTAATTGTTTATATTGAGAAAAAAATGGTTTTTAACTGACAACATTTTTTATGATTTATTAGACTTTTAATTCAGCTTCTCCCAAGATTTGAATTATTGTATACATAAATTATAATTATTTTTTTTTATTAAAAAATATTGAAATAAAAGAATTGCTCGCAAGGCAGAAAAAAGGCAAAACAATTCAAGTCATAACAAAATAAACGAGTATATTCGAAGTGAGTCTCAACACATTCAAATAAATGTTCTCCGTGTGTTTTTTCAAAATAAACTTTTTTCCAAATTTTAATTTTAATATGGTGTCTTAGCGTATTATTTGACGAATAGATGGATATTTAAATACTTCATATATCACGATGGCAATGATGTTGCGAGCTAAAAAAGTTGCATTTATCCATAAATTTCAAGAAAAATAAAATGTTCAAATATTGCTAATTATTACTAAATATATTATTAAGATTTCGGATATATTAGATATTAGATAAATAATATATTACCTTTCACATTGTCTAATAAATTATATTTCTACTTATATGAGTGTAAGTGATTATCCCTCACCACACACAAGAATCGTAATTCTTTTTGGTTAGGTATATGTATACAAAAAAAAGAATTGTAAATATTTTGAAGGTATCTTTTTTATCAAATATTAAATATATTATTAATTAAATAAATAAAAAAAAATAAAAAATTGGAAATCCCGTCAAAGTCACATTCTTATATAGGTATTTCATATTTTTGTGTGTTCTAAATTTTTGGTTTGAAATTCAATTTCTGTATATCCCAAATTGCATTCGCATCTACTAAACACGTCACTTGATTTAAATTTAAAATTCGCTAGTTTGCTGAGACCGCAATATATTTTCCGGGTTGGGAAATTCTTATTCTCTGTTTCGCCCACTCCAGCACTAAAACTGAAAACATGCATAAAAGTCTGAGTGCGCCGTGCCGTGCTAATATTGCACTGCAACGGGGGTTGCAAATTGAACTGAATGTCCTTCCCGCGGAAGACTGTGCTGCTGGGTTAGCTGGCAGTGCGGTGCGGAGAAACATTTACTACCCTATACGTATTTCGGTGAAATATGGCTTCGATAAAATAATAAATATCCGGAACTTCTCCCGTTAATGTCCCCCGTATGGTCCGTCCTGATGTGTAGTTTAAATTATACAAGGAAAAAATTTAGACATATAGGTATTAACTATAAGTTGCTATCAAAATTATATTTGTTGTTTGCGTTGACCTAAAAATGGATTATAAATACATATGTATAATAAGACATTTCATTTTTATATGCTTGTCTAATGCATTTAATGAATACCTAGAACAAAATAAAGATTTTTTTAAGGATTATTAGTTACCATAGAAGTACAAAGCCAGATCTTTTTAATACCGGGGAACCGCGAAGGTATTTCACTATGTTTGTAAAACTACTTAAATCCATATTTGAATATTAAAACAACGAATATTTTACACGAACCGGGTTGATTTGTTGAGATTTGATTCTTCACGTTTCACAGCATATCAATAACGTACTAAAGACCATTAACGTAGAATGATGGAGCACATTTTCATGCAGTGCATAAAATCTGCGACCGCGCAAAAAATAATTAGTCCGCCTTTGACCCCCGCAGCGAGGGTGTATTCTTCTAAATATATATTCCCCTAACTTTTTGGGGTTAAATTTGTGTGCGAAGATGAAGGTGGCTTGCATCTACGTCTTTTTAATGTTATTGCATATTTATATTTGCAGTGGTTTAGAATTTGTTTATTTTTTCTTACAGTATAAGTACCATGTTTTCTCTGTAATAGATAAACCTCCTTTCAATTTTCTTCTTAATGTCTACATTTTAAAATTTTCTTATTTTTGTAGTTTTCGAAATTTCATGTCGATAGTTTTATAATTTAAATACTTGTAAAGAAAAACCAAATTCCAAAAACCAAAAAACCAAAGATAACCAGCTATGGTTCGCGGGATCTTGATATATGTTTGTGTTTAAATGTTGTAAACAGATATATAAAAAATAAATCAATATTTAATATTAATCATTTATGGTCCAACTCCGGAGAAATTTATGGCGAAAATTAGGCCTTTGTGCGATTTTTTAAGTGAAACATTTAAAGTCCATCATATTTTTCGAGAAAACACAGTTACGGTGGCTGGTACATATCTTTCGGATGCCGGCAACAAAAGCGGTTATTCCAGGCAACACCAGAAAGCAGAAGATCAAGGGGCCGTCCTATAAGGAGCTGGCGGAAATGGTTGGAGGACTTTTGCGAAGTGCGTTTGCAACCAAATTGGGATGATATGGATAGCGAAGCCCAAGACAAAAAAGTTGAAACCTTCTATGCGGTGCAGAGACCTCTACCTATTGGGATAAGAGGTGGAAGAATAAAAAGAAGAAAAATTTTAGGTCCATCTTCGGACAACTTAAGGCAACAACTAAGTCATAAACTACGACGTTGAATATTTCTTAAGATTGGGCAGTTTAATTTTAGCAGCTCAAATTTAAGTCAGTTTCGACGTAAGATACAACAATTCTTCGTCGAACCTCTCTGCTTTACACTTTTTATATCATGAAGCAAGACCTCTAATGTAGAAAAATTCACTGCAATCTTCAGAGTTATTACGAATTTTTGATTAAAGTGTTCTATCTACTTTCAAGTATTTTAGTTTAGGTTAAGATTCTCGTAGGCTTCTTAGTTCTAAAAGACTTCAAACAACTCAGTCTGATTTTTACACAATTATTATTTGATTGTATTTTCATATTCAAAACATAATTAAGATTTGAGTATTTCGTGTGCACAGTTTTTTTTAACGTTATATTTTAATTCATTAATTATTAATCAATTCAAAACCTTAGCACGGTAGCATGGTATGTGCACAATGTTCTTTCTTTTTATACTTTTTTCATTTACGTTTTTTCTTTTAAATTTTTTATCCCTTATTGTGAAACCAGTGCCATAACAACTTTCGCATTGGTTTAGCTTCCTTTTTAATTATGTAAGAAAAAACAATTATTGTTAAATTTTATACGAAAAAACATTTTACGTAAATGCGTGCGTCACGCGGTCTTTTGCGTGCCGTCGCTAAAGATGGTAATCTGCGACGGGACCCCCGTTCAGCACACAGCAATATTTTTATTTTACATAACTTTATCTACGTCATTTACATAATTTCCTCGCCAAGTTTCAAATTAGAAAGAAATCTGCAATATTAAGATAATAGTTTGATATTAAAAAGTAAATGGTGATGATAAATCATTATATTATATAGCCAAATAAAAATTGTTAATCGGAAGATAATTATTCAAATTTTCGACCTGTGTGCAGTCAAATGGTTTCCATTTTGTAACAAGAGATTTTGTTACAACAATAAGAACACGGTGATGTATCTTTCGACATCTTTTGCTTTATATACCTACTCCAGAGCCTTTGTTTGTTAATAAATATAAACATTAAATATGAATAAGGAGGGAACTCAGATAAATTATAGAAGTCTCACAGAGACGCGCTATAAATATGAAAGACGTGTGTGGAAGATTTTGTACTATGGCCAAGGGTTCACAACCCGTATGAGCTGGCATAAAAAAATTCACTGTACATAATACGACGTCCACCAATTCCATCGTCGGAACATCCACACATTATCAATTTTTTTTTAATGTTCTATATATATATATGTTGAAATCTGAGAACCTTGAATTTATTTTAATGAATTATTCAGGACACATCTGCACTATTTTTTCAAGAACTAGTTAATAAGTATATAATATAATTAATATACATAGATTTTTTCAGCTGGTAATGACACTTCAATATTTTTTAAATTGGACTACTAAGTAAATTACTTAAGTAAACTTATATAAGAAAGGTACTTTCTAAGGTATCCATGAAATTCTTACAACTTATTTTAACATATATACGAGAATACGCCCGAAAATCAGTATTTAATTTTTTTGAACTCCTTTCATATAACAGTATAGATTTTATCAATATATTTAAATGTAGGTATGTTATAAGAACACAGTTACTGGATTCCGTCCCCAGAGGAATGATTTATTAATTGAGAGAAATCGTAGACATCTCATAGTTCTATATTATAATTTATATAATTCTTCTTTAGATAAGTTGTTAAATAAGACTTCTTTAATTTATATTGATTAATTTATAATTCCTCTGGGAGAAAATATATTCTCAGAAAATACCCTCATATAAAAACATTCTTAAGGTGAGAAATCTGTTCATTTTTTTTAATGAATAATAAACATGTTTCACAGTCAAGTAGTATACAATGAGTTAGTATACAATGATTCATTCAACATATATTTGCAACTCCCATATATATATTTATTTTTATTATTTCTATACTTTCAATTTTAATTTAAGTATACTTTTCATCCTGACGAAGGGATCAATGGCCCCGAAACATGTAGATTGTTTAATAAATAGTGGTTGTAAATAAAGTTGTTCCCTTTAATAATAATGATAATGCTATAACAAAGATATTTTGCTATCATTGCAGAAATTATTTAACATGAATTGTTTCGGAAAGAATACTGTGCGGTTAAGTAAACAATTGTATTAATTTCTTCAATACTGCAATACTGCAATAACTGCAAAACCACTAAATAGGAATAATTATTCTGAATTTTCTAATCATTTTTTTTAACAAACCATTATTTTGATATGAATAAGGGTTTGTTTTGAATCGATTTGGAAAGCATCATTAGGTTCATGATTTTTCTTACTGTTACCAAAAAATAGGAGAAAATTTTCATATTTCTTATCAAATACGTAGGTATTTCAAGAGATTCGCCTAGGCCTTGAAGATATTATGTAAGAAATCACGAAACTTTATTTGGGTTTTTAAACTCTCGCCGTGGATATCAAAATGGCCAAAATGTTGTTAAGAAATCGAAGAAACTTCTGATGATAGATTTACAAAAATGATGATGATAGATTTTCAAAAAATATTGATAGAAGTCTGAAATTTTTTGGTAGTTTAGTAAAAAAATCATTTATTTTATTTTAGCTAGAAATATTGGTTGTGTTTTTAAGTTTCAGCTATATCTGTAAAACTCAATCTCTGTCTGTCTGTCTGTCTGCCTGTCTATATGTTCTTTTTACAAATCTATATACCGTTTGTCCGATGTAACCCAAATTTTGCAAACTTATTTTTTAGAACCTGGTGAGAAATATTGACGACATTTTTGTCCCTCCACAAACTTATTTTGAAATAAAACCTTAACTCGGGCAACGCCTGGTACAAACAGCTAGTAGATGATATTATTCATCTTGATATAATTATTTTCGTATCTGAGCAGTCATTTATTATATCGAAATATAATGGCCCGTTTCTACAGAAGATATTTTTGACTTGAGACTCTTCCATGCGATTCTTAGAAGCCAATTTTCACATTATGTATGACTCAGAAATTTGCCGTATCGCGACATAAGTTTACGTTTGTTGTAGGCCAAACATATAAAATCTAGAAATGATATAGAATCTCCCTAAAAGCAGTAACGGAATAAATATTTGTGTTTTTTTATTTTTATTCACAAAAGTATTAACAAAATTAAAAATGTTGCTGCTCATCATAGGATGAAGCTGTGTCGAGATGAGTTGTAGCCATACATTACTGAGACATCAGATTATGAAGATAAAAATAATAACCTACCTATATAAGTTGCATGTTTTTTTTCCTTGCTTTATCTTACAAGAATTTATATATTTTTTATGACAGAGTTTATGTTTTCGGTAGCAGTAAGTTATTATTATATACGAAGTTATCATAAGTATTAGAGGTAATAATAGCATAAGCATCAGGAATAATAATAATTATAACCATCTTAAGTATAAGCTCAGATATAAAAAGGAAAAAATCATTTATGTAACATAAATTGTACCAATATTATAATCATGATAGATAATATTAACATAGACATTGGAAAAAATAGTAATCTTATAAATTCATGTTTATGTACGTATAAAGAAACTTTGCACTGTTATTCCTTATATTGTACCGATAAACTAAATAATCATAAGCATAAAAGATGTTAGTAAAATAAGTATAAAAAATAACAGAAGCGAGGCATGAGAAACGATAATAATCATACCGTAAGTAAAAGCATACATATCACTAATTAGCAATATTTAATCTAAGATTGAACCAATATAATAATAAGCTTAATAGATAATCATTACACATAATAAATAAATAGTGGTATAAATATAAGAAATTTAAGTATAATCTAGCATATATTGAAAAATAAACATACAAAAACTAAATTGTTATAAAATACATGCAAATAAATGTCAATATAAATAGTTTATCCATGAATTTTAAATGTATGTGCTGTTCTGCGGATATTCTTTTTAAACTTGATTTTAAATATGGACAATCTGCACCCTCTTCTAATCTTATTTTTCAGAATAAATATTAATGAGTTATAATACTGCCTTTGTGATGACCCAGGTAGATAGTGGGTCCTCGTCAAATGACGGTATTTTCTAGAGATGTTTTCTGTATTATGAAAAATATTATACAGGCGTAAAATAGTTGACGCGAGTTTAATTTTATTATTATATATTTCATTTCGATCTCCTGGATGCGGCCAACCACTGTGATGAATCCAAGTGGGGTGACCCGTCAAAAATACGTCGTGGTAAATAATATTAAATAATATTAAATAATATAAATTTCATTGCAATGAATAAAGTCATTTGCTGTATGATGTTAGCGAAAATAGTTGTATGGCGCGGGTGGCAACGGCTAAGGTCGACAGATACGCTGTAACTAAAAGGATCGCGGAATAAAATATTATTCCTTCTATGAAATATTAAAAATAATGTATTCTATACAATATTAATGTTCTGCCAGTGCTAACTATACATTAAACTGAAAATAATTATTCTGTGAAAATTGTGCTTTTGAATTCAAAATTAACTAAAAATATTAACTAAAATATTTCTAACATCTTGGGTTCGCATACGAAATTGACAATACCTAATGCCCTTTGCATTTACTAAATGTATTACCTAAATAACCACAGCTATACCATCCTGTCCGTCAGGGACGAAACATAAAACACGGTTATACTTCTAAAAAATGTTATCTCTTACGCGACAAAAGTACCTATTACAGTTGAGCTATGATTATGAACTATTTCCGCCTCATAATGGAATCTGGAACCGACACTCAAACCCTTACTAGAAATAATAAATGCGACTAAATCTCAGTAAATACAATATATACTATTCGCAATACGTCGTTGAATTAGCACGTGATTCGTCTAATGAATGAAGGACCCCGTTGTGTATCGTAATAACTTCAAATTCTTTTATAGGAGCAGTGTGGAAACAATTGCATAATATTACGCAATAAAAACATGTAACGAACCTTATAATCTATACATTTATATTACAATAAAATACGTTCACCAGAAGAATTCGTGTATTAGAAATAAAACATCTCCGTTTGGAAACAACCCAATAAAATCAATCGAACGGCATAAAGAGGAGAAATTCACATATTAAATAACACTGAAATTAATAATTTTAAACAATTTATATTAACATATTCTTACCTTGAATGGTGTTGTCTTAGACGTGCATGAACCTGTTCATATTAATTCCTGGGGAAAATAATACATGTATTTTCTATCTACGAAATAAGACATTTTTGAAGCGAAACTTCTTTATAAATAAGTAGATAAGGTCTCGGGGATGGTTTCTTCGTAGGAATTTTATAACAGCCCGTGAGTTTATATGAAATAATAGTTTCTTTGAATGCTAAATTTTTGTTTTAAACCCTCAACATCTCTGCCGAGGGGGGTTAAGGCTCCGCGCCCGCCTAAACCCGGTGACCAGCTTCCTAAGTGACTAAATGGCCCTTCTTGTTCCTCCGGAACTTACTGCATCCCGAGACTCTATCTCTCCTTTACGAGATGTGATCCTGTGACGCCCCTCTTTTAGGCTTATAATTGAGATAGCCGTACTCTTTTGGTGCGAGTTTCTGATGATGTGTGTTGTCTTGAGGCGCCTTTCTTTTAGGCCGGTGTTTGAAGAATCATGTACTCTTTTGGTACGAATTGATGACGACATTAGCCTCCTTTGCGGGCATAGTCAGCGATGTTACAAATTATTGTGCAATCTCATTATGCCTTTTCAGAGCGGCGTCCCACGATTCTGCATCTTGCAACATTTACTTTGGACAAATGTTAGAGTGTTAGTAACATATTTATAATATCCCAGCTATTCCATATGAGTGAATGGTTTTTATATTTATTCTGGCCCTGTCTTTCTTACAGAGGACGAAATAGAAGTTAACGTTTTCTATCAAGGTTTTACAGCATTCAAGCATGGAAATCCTTCCAAAGACAAAGGGAACCTTTTTGTTGGTTTAAGTAGTTTGCGCCGGATGAGGTTAGGTGGTCGGTTTGTTGACGATCCCGAGCAACAAGGAGGGCCCCGCTTTTAAGGGACCCTGCAGGAGCTTGTGCGGGTTCCACGCCCAAGTGCCGGCAATCATCCACCCCTCAGCCAGCTAGGCTAACACAAACCAGATATCCCCAATCTTTAGTTAGATCTCCCCATTCTGTCCTTTACTCGTCGTTCTGAAGATACTTGTTAAGCCGAATATACCGAGGTACTCGATTCATAAAGAATTAGTTGTAGACCGAGTGTAATGATTGCGCAATACCTACGCAATACAGTAACCATCAAAATGCTACTAAGTATTCATATAGAAATCCGTGTATTCAATTTTTAGCATAAACGGTATGAAATTCGCTTTGCATAAAAATACATCCGTTTGGAACGTTTTTCTCGTACGATTTGAACCAATATCACACAAACAATCGCGATATTCAATTACACATAATTACTCCGAACTCAAATATTCCCAAAAAAAATACATTTCGACAATGAAAACAATTAACCGTAATAGATAATATAAATGTGTTCCTTAGCTGTTACACAGTGGCGGTATGATCCTCTCTGGTACTGATGAATGATAGATTCTTCCATACGTCCGGGCAGCAACTCCGTCCGCAAATGCTGTTCTCCAAATGAAGTCTCTGGCAGTAGTCTCTCGGGCAGCGCTTCCGCTGGCAGGTCTGGTCTCGAACTGAAGGGGCTGAGTATATCGTGTTCGCTCCTTTTATAATAACGATTGTACCATACCTCCGAAATCCACGCTAGTGCAGTGACTCATCCTATGCGCGATGACCTCACCGCCGGAGCCCGCCATTGGCCGGATTCAGTCATCAGGATGGTCGCCTCCGGCTCAACCCGTCGAAGGCAAAGCGCGCCTGTGATTGGTCAATTTCGTCAAAATAACAGTAAAGCACCCGCTACACGCAAGACTTGCTGTTCCGATTCATAAATAATAAAGGCTCGTTCGCACCTACTCACAAGGTCGAGTCTATTAGGATTGGCAAACAATATTAATTTAACACAGAATTATGGTATAATAAAGATCTAAGAAATATTACTTGTATAGCTGAATATTCAATATTTTGTTAGCCTCTTGTAATACATAGAATCTTGAGAAGAAATATATCACGCTTTTACTTTTAAACGATTCAAACCAGAAGAAATATATTCTTGATGTCCATACTCGGCTTTTTTGAATATTATTATTTTAAGATTTTCTAAATTTATTAAATCTATCTCTATGTCGACCATCACACCTTTCATAATGCTAATCTCCACCTAATTTTTTAGTATATCTCGTGCTCTACATTTAAATACGCGTATTTTTTTAAAAATAATACCGCATTGATCCGCATTTCGTGAATATGTGCATCAATAATTAATGAATGATTATACATTACGCCAATTCATAAATCAAATATTAAATTCAACTGCATTTTTATCTCAAAAGTCATATATTACTTGCTAATTGCATTAACCGGATAGATTAGCACAGCATCCCCACAAATTGGGTACGGAAGGTATGTTTGGGTGATGACACCATAGTTCACCCACAATGACGCGATCGCTGATGTTAATTTAGATAGCGTGGAAATGCAATGGACGGTCTTGTGGACCAAAAGCGGGGCGGGTTTCATACTCGTTTTGTAATTCTACTTAGTAAAAATTTGTTAAATACAAAGCTACCATGAAAATGATGTGTAAATGTTTTGTGGTTTAGTGTTATAAAGGTTTGTCAAAAAAGCAAAGTAATGACAACAAGTTATGTACTCTATACGAAAGAATTAGTAAATATTCTATAAAAAAACGTTTCTAACTGATAAAAAAGCCAAACGAAGATTTTAAAATTTGTATGCTTTTGATAAAATGCTCCTAAAACACAGAAACAAGCTTTCAAAATCAGTTATCAAGTGTTATGAACTAAATAAATTTAAAGAATAGACATTATTATTCTAAAATTTAAACAAAAAAATTAAAAACTTTTTCTAAATTCCTGATTTTAGCTATTTAATCAAGGCCGAGGTAATCATGAATTCAATAACACACACACACACACACACATGCATATATATATATAATATATTATATATATTATAGATATAAAATTACAGTATATTATATATTACTATTATATCATATATATATCTATATATAATATGTAATATATAAGTATGTGTGTGTGTATTGTTAAATTTAAGATAACCTCGGCCATGATTAAATAGCTAAAATAAGGAATTTAGAAAAAGTTTTTGATTTTTTGTTTAAATTTACAACAATAATGTCTATTCTTTAAATTTATTTAAATAGCTAACACTTCATAACTGATTTTCAACGCTTGTTTTTTTGAGCTTGTGGTCAGATGCTCCATTACAGTCACCCTATAAATTGTTCAAAATACTAATATAGAAGAATGCGTAAAATATTAACTCAGTATTTAATATTTTTACAGAGTTATTCACATAATTACATGTAATGATAACTTAGTTCACAGCACTGGAGAAGACAAATGAAATGAAAATCCGCGATATATTTTTTTTCTTCAACAGGCCAGGAGGCCCAATTACAGAAGCGAAATTCATTGCAAAACACTCAAGCTTGAGAAAATTACACAGATTAAATTGTGATCTCACCGGGAATCAAACCCTAAACCCTCGATGTGACAAGCCAGTGTCATACCCACTGTGCTACGAGGGCCGCCTATTTCTGTTTATTTTTATTCTATTATATTTTTCAGAATAAATATTTGCTCAGATTCAGTTAATTACCGTTGTTAAGCTAATTCAGTTTCCATTTATTTATTTTATTATTGAGATACAAACGACTATTCATAAAACGCTCCCCGCTTGATCAACCCCTATTGACAGTGCAGCCGTTATTTTCAGCTAATTAATTATCCCCAATACAAAGGGCAGTAAAACGAATGTTGGGGAAGGCTGGTTATTTCGCAGGATCGTTATGTAAAGATAGAGCACCCTGATTACTCTTTATTAGTTTAGCCTGTTTTCAAGTGATTATGTGTTAAAGTTTATTTGAGATCATATTAGAGATACAATAAATTTAATTATGGTATCAAATTAGTAGGTCCAATGCGGATTTAATTGTTTTATTGATTTAAAAAAATGTTATTTTATTTATTGCTTATGTTTAATTTTAGTGTTAATAAAACGAAAAAAAGTTGTCACATATGGACCAACATTACAGAAGTGAACTTTTTGAATTAAGGTTTTATTTATTGTTTAATTTCAATTATGGTTTATTTTTTAATTTCCCTAAGGCTACAGATTTAATTGCCCCTATGACATCGAAGTAATATTATGTAATATTTTAAATGAGATTATTTTTATAATTTTATAAATGGATTTCCATCTTTTCTTGTCAAAAGTGTATATGTGGACGTCCATATTTTCTCTTCGTTTCATTCTTTTATCCTAGTACTCTCGTCTTGTATTAAAATTGCTTTCAACTTTGTGTTATAAAAATACAATTTTATTTACCAGAATTAGTAAAAAAGGTTTTCAATCATTTTTTATGTAAATACAGATATATTAACATGATTAACGTAGTTCTCGAAGGATATATAAACGTCATATAAAATAAAAAAATAAAATTGATTATTTAATGCATATTAATGATTATTTCATCTATAAAGTTTATATTATTAATAAATCCCACCCCTTGGACTTTAATAGAAATAGATATTGTATAAAGGGATAAATAAAGAACCAGCATGGCACAACATCACTATACATACTTGAGAGATAAATGACAAAATTCATTTCTGTCACGAAACAAATTTCAAGAAAAAAACATTTCAAAATACAAGCAGGTTAAAAAGGAAGTCAAATCCTTGAATTTGGACTGCCATGTATTGTAATATTGCTTATATGTTTCAAATGGTTTCTGTAAATAAAAAATTCTATTTCTAAAAGGTTTCTGTTTAATAAAAACTTATACGTTTAAGTTGTCTTGTAAATACTCCTCCCATAAACTCGATCTATAGGCTCATATTATGGGAATTATAATGTATTATTTAGAATGTAAAAACATACTCTGAAAAATTATTGTAATGTCTGCCTGTACAAGGGAATAAATAAAATAAAAATATATGCAAATAACAGATGGGCCCATGTTCGTTCTACTGGGTTTAAATCTGTCTCAATGAATTGCGAAAAACCTGTGGATTAGATTGAAGTGGACGATTTGTTAAAGTTGACAAATAGTTGTATTATGCTAAAGTTACAGCCGGCTAGATCACAGTCTATTCGAAATGCGGCACTTTGGAATATAATATATGAAATATTGAAAATTTTGCACGTAATTTTGCAATAAACTCTTAAATTTAACTGCAGGAAGTAATGTTGAGCCAATCGTCTACTATCGGAAGACAACATAAGTTTAGTCTAAACGGTGGCAGACTCAAAAGCGCGGTTCTCTTTATTCTCTGTAATACGCAACAATGCATAGTTAACATTTCTAAATTTAAAATTTAATGGTTTGTGTAAACACTCTTGTAGAATAATATTATTTTTTATTTTTTCATATAAATACATTTTTAATGTAAAATATTTAGATTAAAAATGCCCATATAGGACAAAACGCGTCTCATAAAAAATAAAAATGTAAAACTAAAAACCAAGTTTTTTATTTGCATATGCCTAGTAACATTCTTATTAATTAATGGTTTTATTTCCTATTACTTTAGTTATTCATAAAATATACAATTTTTATACGTTAATTTCTTTTACAAAATCACAATAAAAAACGACACTCATAGAAATTATAAAAATATTAAATATAATATATTTTTTAGAAAATTTTATTTCTTTTTACCGTTTTTCACCAAATGTGGGAAGGAGGAAATCAATACCAGACACCTGATGCCCTGAATCGGATATGTAGGTTCTAAATCCTATATTGATATCGAGAAAACGTGAATGAGATCACGATGTGGTGTATTTGATCAAAAAACAAAAATCACCAAATAAGCAAAATATTTTTTCAGTTTTTTGCAGGATATTTCGTAACAAAAACCAGGGAAAATTGAGTAAAAATGCGTTAAATAGAGAAAGTAGATATAATATAGTTCTATCTCATATTATTATCGGCGTATTAAGTAAAACATTTTTTAAGTAATACACTGTATATATAAATAGGTAACAACTCTTTTATAGGGTATTTGTTATAATAATTGTAAAATGATGCGGGGCATTGATTTTTATGTTCCTGATAATTACCTAAGACAACGTTAGCACAGATTTTTTGACATTCCAATATACGGGACCAATCTGCCGACGGCTATGTCAATATTACTTTGGAGATTGTTATTTTCCATATCTCTGAAGGGGTTTTCTGAAGCAGGATCCTCCTACATCTTCGATAATAAGAATTCTTATATATATATAGGGTGTAACAGAACTAGTCCATAATACTTTATCTGCAGATTCCTGCCTAAATTATGAGTGTAAAATGTTCAAGCAACAATGTCCCATGTATAGATATGATATGTGCTTGAATGTTTGTATTTTTCTTGAATATTTCTGACTTGTCTTCTGTTAAAATTTGGACAATCAAAGAAGTAACACATACATAATTTTATAAATTTATTTGCTTTAACACAAGTCAAATAAAATGATTAAACCCATGTAGAAAATTTTTCTTTCAAATTACGAGTTTTACAATTAAAAATCATAAAAATACTACGGAACCCTTCCAATGAGTATTTTTTGAACGACTTTGTTGAAAATAACAATAATTAGTATTTGTCATTATAGTATGAAAATTATCTCCTTTTCCACACTTGTCTTTGTCTTCATGAATGAATTCGTGAATGGTCGTAATAATACAAATGTAGATTTGAAGAGTTATTTACTAACTTACTTTCACGCCATTTTACACAGGTGAATGTGCAAGGAGGATAGGACCTCAAACTTTAAAAAAAATGTTTATTTATGATAATTACAGTCTTTGTCTATATGTAGGTACACCTGTCTATTTTTACAGGCATCTTGCAAAACTGTATGTGAATTTATTACGCAAGAATCTATTTTTGGTCTCATTCTAAAATTTTCTCGTACACGGTCGGTTTTCAATTATGAAAGCCAACAGTTCCATCCTGGTCTTTTCCATATCTGGTCTACCTGATCGTAGCAGCGCATGTTCTTTTTTTATATCAAAATTAAATTTTATAAAATCAGATTTCAAGTCCAATTACCTTGTCGGCTAACTCGCTTACATAATGATATTGAAAATTATTAGAATATGTTCATTTATTATGTGCATACTTTCATATCTACTCTAGGTTGAGTGTAACGTTTCGAGAAATTGAAGAATATTAATTTATAGAGTGAAGAGTTAAAACATAGAGGACGACTCCAAGATGACACTAGTTACTGATTTCGATATTAGTTTTGTGAAATTCTATTCATTCATACCAATTTATAGTAATTCATCAACTATCACCGTAAGTGAATTCATAAATCGTAACTTTTTTCTTTAACGCTTTACTTTAAAATAAAGGGTTCATAATGAACTCTTAAAAAAATCATAAAACTGAAAAAAAGCATCGAAAATTTTAATTTTTAGTTCTTA